>JAODJU010004486.1:0-11640 GCA_026776725.1 Gnathonemus echidnorhynchus
GTTAGTGGTGGGGGGGGGGGTGAGGGACAATGGAGCAATTGACATCGCCACACAATGTGGACTGTCAGCCCCAGTGCTGCTGCAGAACTGACATTATCACTCTCCCCATAGAACACCCACCTCTCGCCCCGGCAAGTTTCACCGCAGCGCTCACGCGCTTCGGGTGAAATTCCCACGGGGCTAGTGAGAGATCGTGCTCCCTGACTACTGCCCCCGTTCAGAAAATCCTCCGATTGCTGGTGCAAACTGGAAACCTCATCAAGGGCAACCCGACTGCGTAGAAAACAGGGCTTTAATCCAACCCCACAAATTCATTCGTAACAATGAAGTTTACACAACAGGCAGATTAAATTCATATCTTCTGCAGTCGCGTCTACAAGATACCGGGCTTCCGGCGGCAACAGCCCCCGAGTAACAAAGCCGTCAGCGATCGCCATCGCTGCTATTTACATCTTTGTTTTCATTCCAGCATGTTGGTTTAGCTGGGAGGTAGGAGGCCTGAAGTGCCGATGGGGCATGAACATACGGAGTGCAGGCATGTACTACATAAACAAGAACTTCATCTTAACGACGGACTACAGACGAAAACTAGCCCTTTGACTAACTGGCATATTTTCAGCAGTGTCATCAGTATGCATTGTCCGTTAGTTAAACAAACAAACAATTTTCTAGTCGCAGACATAAAAGGGGGGATTACAGAAGAGAGGCAAGGCACGTGGTTTAAATAAACCCTTTATTCAACTTTCTGCTCGAACCCGTCACACAAAAGGTGCGCACGGTTACCGCCGTAGGACCAGGGCCGTGTAGAACATACATGAACGAAACACGATGTGGGTGCCGAACGCAAGTCCTTCCTGCCCCCCAGCTTTGCACACAGGCAGTGCAAAGTATTGTGTTTTCAACTTTCACCAGGTAGCAGAGTGTAAATATCTGGTGGAACGTAAACCATGCCAACAAAACAGACAATCGAGAATAGTAACTTGAAATACAGAAAACACATTTTATACCGATGTGGGGGAAGAAAATACACAAGAAAGAAAAACAGAAAAATAAAAACGGCGGAGCAATCCGGCGTGGCAATGTCAGGCCACCCCATCTTCAGGGTCCAAGAGCGCCGCCCTGCTGGAGAAGACGTCTGCCAGCATGTGTTTGGGGATCTCGGAGCCGCGCACACGCAGCGTATAGCAGGCGTCTTCTACTTTTCCCAGGCTCTGCTTGAGCGTGTGCAGCTTCTTGGAGACCTCGTAGGGCCCCGTGTTGCCGATGTAGGAGAAGCCGTCGTGGATCTGTCGCAGGAACTGGCCCACCTGGAAGGGCGTGTCGATGTCGCCGTTGCCCACGCTGCTGATGCACATGCGCATCAGTTCACCGGTCAGATCGGCCACGCCCAGTAGGTAGTCGGTCGGTGTCACCTGGAACGTCAGCGCCTGAGGCCCCTGCTTTTCAGACGGAATGCCCTGCCATCGAGAGAACAGTTCTCAGTTTTTGTTGTGCTGAAATGACACCCCCAGTGAGCCCACTTTGGTTATAAACAAAAACCAAACAAAAACAAGACCAAACTAAAATAAGACCAAACAAAAACAAGACAAAACTAAGCAAAAAAAAAAAACTAATATAAAAAAATTATCATCATCCGTAAGCTTCTAAGCCACTACTTCTAGAACATTCCACGCACAGAGGCGCTCACATCTAGCCTGCCAACTGTGCAACGTGACGATTCTCCTGTACGATACAAAAAAAAATTAAAAAATTAGGGGAGGAGAGGCATCTGATAAAAATGATCACAGAGATGGAGCTAAAAACAGAACTTGGCTTACAGACGGTCGTTTTTCTGTTAATGTGCAATACTGTCGCTTATCTCCATGCTAAAAATGGAAGGAGAAAAAAAACCGAACCCCCGATAAGCCCAGTGTGAGTGCAGCACTGAACGTAGCCGCTCGCCAGTGCCAGGAAGTGGGCGGAGCCAGCTCGCCAGTGCCAGGAAGTGGGTGGAGCCAGCTGGCCACAGAATCTCAGCGGGGCACCGAGACGGGGTCCCACATGGTCGGCAATGGTGGAGGACAAATGGAGGTACCAAATGGCGAGGGCGAACATACTAGGAAGTTCTATGCCACATGCCTGGACTAGACTGTCACACTCGTCTATCATTTACTCAGCCATCCATTCATCCTTCTATCCATACATCTTCTTTAGCTGCTTATCCGAACAGGATTCCACTTACTGATAAGAATTGTGACAAAGAATTTATTTCAAGGAAAGTATATAATGAATCACAAATGGTTTACAAGTAGGAGGACTGCTACAGCCGGCTAAGTAGCGCTCTGTGCTAACAATGCAAAGGTCATGGGTTCGAATCCCGGAGAGCACGCATAAATCGTAACCCTTCCCTCTACTGTGAGTCTCTGGATAAAAGCATCAGTGAAATGTAACAGAATTTAAAATACTGCTTCACGCATTTGTGAGAATGTGTTCATATATTTAAGGATCCCCTGGATTGACAGCACCATGCGATACGTGCGTGTCTGGGTCACATCCCACTGATCTGCTGACGCTTCCCACCTTCTCCTCAGACTTGTCGCCGTTGAGAAACACCAGCCGGCAGTTGACCTCCTCCAGGCTGATCAGGGAGCGGTGTTTGATGAAATGCTGAAAGGAGACAGCCTCCACGAACTCCTGGATGCCTGGAGGAGGGACGGAGAGCGTCACATGAGCAGACCCCCATGAGAGAAGGCGAGGCACTGGGTCCAGAAGCCTCAAGCCAGTGTGAGCTGGACGCTGTGAACATCGCTGTGATTATCGAGACCTTTCTAAGTAGCAATTAACATCAAAGCTTAGTCTTATCACCGTTACCCTTGGCTGCAGCTCTTATTCAGCTTCGATAAATCTGGTCGGCGATTGTTTGTTCCCCTCGCTGCCCTCTAGTGTATCGATTTTTTAACCATTCGGCTCTTTGCGTCCCATAAACAAATTGCAGGTCCAATGCGATCTCCAATGGATGGATTTAGGAGCTAAAGTTCAAGCCGGCATCCACTGTTGACTGCAGGAAAGCAGATAATCTTATCAAGCATGAAATGACAGGAGACTCCCTGAGAAAAATTCCTTTAGAGGGTAATGTGACAGATCCAGTAGCTTTTTGTGTGTAAATAACTCCTAACAGGCCAGACAGACTGAGAGCCAAAGGTCAAACTACATGGTCAAATCAGAGACGGTAACGGGCTCCCACAATGCACCGTAAGTCAGCAAGCTGCTGAATACGACAGCAGAGAAAGGAGTTGACGGTCTCTTAACCCAGTGGAAACACTTAAAGCTCTTGCGACTAACAATTTTAAATTATTTACGACCTGTACAGCACAACCCAAATCCACAGCGGAAATGATGATGACGACGATCCTTTTAACCAAACATCCCCAACCTCCCACCCAACTTTCTACCTCACCTTCAAAGCATCTCGCAGCCTCTTCCACGTCCGAGCAGCAGACCAAGCTACCGTCCAGCGGGCAGCAGAATCAGGTCATCACCATCTCCATCTCCCAAACAGCCTCCAAATGGCCAACGTTTGACAGGGAGCAAAACCCCCTGCAGGCCAGGCAGCATCACAGCACAGATTTACTGTGGTGAAGGTTTCCGGGGCCTTGCACTGGTCAAATTCACCCACACATTAAACTGCAAGTACCCTAACAGAGCCTTTCCCACGCGTGTAATGGCAGCCGGCTCCCAAACTTTCAACCTTCTGGCTATAAAAGGCCATTGGTGCTACCATGACAACCAGAGAATCTTCCATAGAACATGGCTGCCGGTCATGTATGGGAGGGGAGAACTGGCTCCATTCTGCCTTTAACGTTTCCTTGGCTGTTTGGAATCCGGCGAAGTTCCCACGGGTCCTGTCAACCGGAGCGAGCTGGGAGATCAGATGAAGAGCCGACTCTTGGCCTCAGACTGACCCCAGACCAGCACTTGTATTGATGTGATACATCCCAGGCCTATCAGTGAGAATTACGTGCAAATTTATCTTAGTATGCTTTTAAACCAAAACAAGCTTGTTAAACGTGATTTGTGAACACGGAACCCAGACGCCTTGTTTATTTTTAAAATCAGCCAAGGGCAATATTCCCGGTGTGGCCGTGCACTTATGGGAGAATGTAATAACGATGATAAAATTTAAAAGAAAGAAGTCCATAATTGCTGGAAACTGCCACCGGTCACGTCAATCGGCTTGAGCTGGTAATTCCTCATTGACTGTAATCTAAAAATGACTTCCACGGTTCTCAGATAACCACTAAAAAGCAAAAAAAAAAAAAAAAACCTCTCAGTGATGTTTACTTTAAAACTTGGCAGACAAAGACTTCACCCCTGAAAAGAAACAACATCTCAGGCATCAGTGGGAAAATGTCATTTTGGCCCGTTTCAGTCACATCAAAGGGTGCGGAAAAATTACTGCCCACAAAGCACGACGATTTCACACGACTGACTCTTATCAATCTGATTGAAAGTCATTCCCGAGAATTAATTGTGTGAGAGAAGCCAGCAGAGGTTTAAGGTTGAGAAACCCACTCTGTGATCCATCCAGGAGAAAGCATGCTTAGCTGCAAAAGCGCACCATGTTGTACATGTGACCGGGCTGACCCACACCATGCCGGGGGGGGTGACCCACCTATGTCATGCGTGTCCCCTTACCCCACTTTACTCCCACCTGTTTCACATCACAAGTCACGCCCTTAGCGAAGATCCTGCAGTTTCGCGTCACATTCGCAGATCACAGCAGTGTGCAGCGTCGTAAGTAAAAATTAATTTCATCTTTTGTTTGACATTTGCACACATATGAGTACAGGTTCATCAGAATGTTTATTTTCACATTTCTCACCTCTAACCTCTAACACACACATAGACACAGCAGAGAGGGACGCCAGGGATCCAAGGGCACCCTCAGCCCTGGAGGATTTCGCAGCTTAAAGGCTCAGGATCCCGGTGGAGATGTTATTCTACCTTCCAAACACACGCATGGAGCCTTAACCCGCTGAGCCACATGCAGTCATACTTTTACCTCCTCCACCTCCTTTTCTTTCAATTTGCAAACCAAACTCATTTTACACCAAAGATGCCTCTTCTACAGGCTGAGGGAATGCCATCGAATTTAGAGGGTAAAATGCCTCTTCTACAGGCTGAGGGAATGCCATCGAATTTAGAGGGTAAACCTCCAAAGATATTTTTATTAATCATTTAGCAGGTGACTAAGGGGTAATTATTTTTTATGAGGGGGGGGGGTTTAGAGGGTTATGATATACAAAAGAAAAATCATCATTATAAGAAAATGGCTGATACCAAACCCATGGTCTTACACAGTCTTGGACTAAGCAACAAGCACCACAAAACACTATTAACCTCAATTCTGATTTAACAATATGATGTCGTCTTCTCCACCCTGCCAAATATCTACAATTATGTAGCACCTAGTGCTTTTAGAAGATGTGTACAGGAAACTGGACCACAGGAGACAGCGCATAGGATGGTAGAAGTTTACATTACAAAGCGCCACATCTCTTAGTGAGCACTGCGTGTTCCAGAGTGTTTTAATTTGGGGGGGGGGGGGGGGGCTGATTCCGAGTAAGAAAGAATTTAAAAGCCTTTATTGATGCGACCTGCTGCCGGTCACGTTCAACGGGACACGCTGGCAATTTCAGTGTGACCGCAATCTAAAAATGACTTCCAAAGTTCTCAGATAACTGCAACGATGACAGAAAAAAAACCTAACATTACCTTTGAAACTTGGCAGCCAACACGTCTGCCCTGAAGAAAAAACTAACTCTCAGATCGTAATGGGAAAGTTCAATCTGGGGTCGTTTCAGGCGAATGTAAGGGTCACGTAACTTTAAATACCCATAATGCATTTCACTTTTCCACAATTACCAACAGGGATGTCTGCTGATAAGACGCACCAGGCGACGCCTTCATACCCAGAGTAAAGGCCTTGTGAAACTGGTACAGATCCTCCCCTCTCAGCTCTTCGGCAACCTGCCTGATCTTCTGCCTCACGCCGTCCAGCTTCACTTCTGACTCGGCAAGCAATTCCTCCGTGGAGGGGACACTGGGAAAGGGGAAGCATGTTCTGAAGCCTCACAAAGCAGGCAGGGACACGCTGAGCGTTACATATGTATGTGCGGGATAAATCACTTTATTGCTCAATTGCTCTGGATATGCTGGTCCTTAGATACGCTAAACAGCATTAAGCTGCTTCAATTTTATTTTTTAATTCAAATTTCAAAAAGGTGGGCAAATCGCTTCATTATCACAGGATGTGACTTAACTCCCTCATGCAAGCCTCACTTAGGACTTGCTTTTCAATCCTGTTCACGTTCTTGCAACACCAGAGTGACACAGGTCATCATTAGCTAGGCATACACCCAACTGCAGGACATTCTTATCAACCTAACGCATCACAAAGAGTGATCAATGCACACCTGGTTACTCTGTGGAGCAGGAAAATTGTCCTCTTGCTCTCGATGGTGATATCGCGGCTTATTTTGACCAGACGCTCATATTTGTCGTGTTTGGTGTCCAGTTCCAGCTGAAACGCTTCATCAAGAAAAAGAATTCTCGTCACTGATGAACGGAATCATTTCACAACAATGTCAAAATAAAAACCTGAGTATAGTTCAGGCATCATTTAGAATCTAAGTCTAATGTACACTAGTATTTTCCCTGGGTGTTCAGAGGGCTTAGGTGCTGTGTAGGTTCGAGGGGGGTTGTTGAAAATTTTTGAAAATGCAACCAAAGCATAGGAGAACCAATTTGTTGATTTATAACACTCTTTTAAACTTCAAATATTACATTTTATGATATGTTGCATAGTAGTTAATGGTAGAGACGTCAAAATACCAGAAATTTGGTTGTCAGTTCCAATACCAGTGAAATTCTATTATTGTCCGTATTCAAATTGATTCCATAATGAAAAGAAAAATAAATGAATCCTGTGTACTTCAACATACACTCCTTTATTAAAAACATCTGAACATTACAAAAACCCTACGTCATATTTCCTGTGATTATGATATGGTTGGCTGTGTTCGCATTTGCTGACTTCACAAAACTGTATTTTAATAAGAATGCAATATAAGAACAGGGAAATAAAGATAAAAGTTAGGAATATAACTGCATGCAAATAAAATAATACTTGTTTAAAACACAAGTATCTATAATACCATTATAATTTGTTTTATTATTATCGTCATTTTTATTTGAACAGATATATTTGACCGGATTCTTTATTAACATAATTAGTTAGTAGAAAGTCTTACTTTTGAAGGCTGATATCAGTGGGGACGATGAGATGGCATCACTTTCATGACCTTCAGTTTTCTGGCTCTGTGCAGAGTCTTGTTTCCGTTTGCGAGAGCCTCCATCTGAATTGTGGAACGATTTATTGCATTTATGCTAAGCATTTCTACCCAAATCTTGCATATATAAACTGTCAAAAAGAAACATTTGTTTTCCGAAATGTGATACATTTTAAGAAACTGGTATTACTGTGTACATTGCATAAAAACATTTAATCTGGTCTCTAGTTACGTAAAGTCATAAAGCCATTTAGGATTGAAATACATATGTAAATACAAACTGTTTCGTGCACCGGCTAGCGTCTCAGTCTCACAAATATCCAACTAGCACAATACCTTAGAATATTTCTATTTGTTACAGAGTTATAATTATAAACTTTTCGTCTATGCATCTGAGGTCTTTCGGGCAATTAAGGTATTCAACAATCTTTTTGTTTTCAAAATGCATTAAATGCATATAGCAACAGTCGCAAATTCAGTAATCATGCTTCTCAAAATGGTGGGTTGATTTCAAAATTTAACATTTTAATTGTGTGTTACCTTTCGCATTCATGACTTAAACACACGTCTATCGTTTTCATGTAATATATTAACGAGGTATTAACGAGATTTCTGTCGCTGCAACAAGGACTACTGTTTAGTTGAGTACGATCCAGAGAGAGCCATATTTCACATGTATGCTGTCTTTTTAGATGCCTAATTTGTTTGTGCGATAATAAAAGGTAAGACATCCACCTCTATTATAACGATATATTTCTATAATAGTGATGATGCAAAATAATAACAATTAATAAATCTTTACAGCCTTTAACTGAGAGCTACAATAAATCTATGCAACGTTTTCGAGCAGGCCCGCATATTGCTTCTCTTTCCAGTTTGGGCCTTGCGCTGGACAAATACGTAAAAGCAAGGGGCATTCTGGGAAATGTATTTTGCGAGTTCAAGCGTTACACGTTCGTTTGCATATTAATGTATTTTAAAACTCTTAAGGTGTTTATGATCCAGCTGAACGTTGCTTCTGTTTTTATCTATTTTAATTTCGTTCTCATCTATCGTTGTAGATTTAATATATGTATAATTACCTATTAAATATTACGTTTTAAATAATACTAATAAACCGGATAAACATTCATACATCTACATGAAATAGCTTGTTGAATAGTTAGTAATGTGTTTTTATCAACATTAACCCACGTCACGCATTTGAGCAAAAAGCAAAAACAAGTGATTACTAAACTCGTTCTCGACAACCAGGGGGCAATGTTGGAACGTTTTTAACATAGACTCAGTTCTTAGGTTTATGGTGTACATCAAAACTTTTTTTGTTTTGTTTTGCAGCGTACAACCGGCATTCTTAAAGTAACCTTTAGTATTAATATATTTCCTTTAGTTTTGTTGGCGGAAATCAAGACTAGGGCTGCAAAGACCTGTGCATGAGTCTGCTGCCGCCTGTGCATGAGCCGCTGCTTGGAGCGAGGAGGGCGCTTCCCGTGGCTGGCTGACGTCGGGGGCTGGGTCTGTGCCGCGGACGTGCAGAATGAAGCCAGAGGCGCCACGCGACGCTCTGCAGTTCAGCGGCGGTCCGGAGTCCGGGAAGCGCGTGGAGGGCGCGCGTCTGCTCGCTCGCCTCTCATGTCACCCTCAGCCGTCACTGGGACCAGCAGTCATGTGTGATGCGACTTCGTGGTTCTGAAGCGGAGGAGAGCGGCTTTTCCCCATTTGCCTGTCGCGCCGGGGCAGGCGACGGATCGTTTCCAGGCTCGAGAGGAGCGAGACGCGTGGAGATCGGCGAGTTTAAAAGGGGGCAGCGCCCAACTCTGCAGCCATGCAAGGAGCGGCGGAGCACGAGCGGGACCCGGACCGCCAATACTGCGAGCTGTGCGGGAAGATGGAGAACCTGCTAAAATGCGGTCGCTGTCGCAGCTCCTTCTACTGCAGCAAGGAGCATCAGGTGGAAGACTGGAAAAACCACCGGCTCAACTGTAAGGAGGCCGAGATAACTCGGGTTTCGCCGAAGCCCAGATCGCAGCAGGAGAGCACGGACGAGAAAGCGGCACCGCAGACGTCGCAGAAGCCCTCAACACGGCTGGACAGCCCGGCTGCCCCTAGCGCTTTGGGGGGCGAGAAAACCGGCGAGTGTATCACATGTGCTGGGGGTGCATGTGACAGGCAAAGCGGAGACAGGACCAATAACAACAACGCCGATAAACCTAACGGACGGATGAAGTCCGATCCGCGGAAACTGGCTACGGAGTATATAATCCCATGCATGACCAAGCACGGCATGTGCGTGGTGGACAGCTTTTTAGGGGAAGAGACCGGGATGTCGATTTTGCAGGACGTGGTAGCCCTTCACAAGACTGGCAAATTCACCGACGGGCAGCTGGTCAGCCAGAGAAGTGACTCTTCCAAAGACATACGCGGGGACAAAATAACGTGGATTGAAGGAAAGGAGCCCGGCTGCGAGAGCATAAGTTTCCTGATGAGTCGCATGGACGATTTGGTCAGACACTGTAACGGCAAACTGGGAAACTACAAAATAAACGGTAGGACAAAAGTAAGTTGCACAACCAGCAGGTAAACTTTGTTTTGTGACTGCGACTTGGTCCGTTTCCGGCGTCTAATTGCGTTAAAGTGCGTGTAAGATGCATTAAGTATTTAGCTAATCGGCGCTTGTAAGATAAAAGCAGGCCAGTGACTGTATAAAGTCTGATTACCTTTTTCTTACTGCTCAGGAAGCGTGAAATTCCTCGTAGTTTCAAGGTGCGTGTTTTCCCTAGTCGTGGAAGTGACAGTTTTTGGATTTTAAAAAACGTCCTTTAATGAAATGGTTCAGTTGCAAGAATGCACAACAGAATATGAAATATTTCTTTGAATCTGGATGTGTTTTATTTGCACTGCAACTGACAGGAAGCCGCGTGAGCGCTGTATCCTCTCGTAATGTTATTATGTCACCACAGATTGTTTATTATGTCTGAAATGTATTATTTAGGCAGTATTTATTTACAAAACATCAATGCTGGAGGAAATCGGAAATCTGTTTGCTTTTATGTTTCTACACAAATCCTGATACATTTATCCCACAATACCATCTCCCGGGAGAAAGACGGCATTTTTGCGGGAGTATACATTTTACATATCTGTATAACGTGCAGCATTCACTGCAATGTGGAATTTAAACTAACACCTTAATTAATTTGAGTACTATCCTGTAATTTGCGCCTGGAGAACTGAGCATTGCGTTTTATCCGCGCCTTTTGTGCGCAGTTTATGAGTGAGCATAAATTCTCTAATGGAAAAAATGATCCCCTTCTATTCTTTAAAATAATTTTTGCCTGCTGCATTAAGTACTATACACGTGCGCCTATACAAAACAATAGCGTAAGTAAACAGTGGCCAACCATCCTGACTGACGATGCGATCAAAATGCAATTTCTACTGCGGACGTGGTATTTAAAAGCGTAGCTTTCGCCTTGGACACGTCTGTCCGTGTATGGGCAGGTTGACGATCCCTGCAATTAAATATTTGTGAAAGCTGGTTTTTGGTGTGTAGCTTTGTAAAGTTTGTCTGTATCGCTGGAAATAAAGCTAACACTTAACACTATTTTATCGTGCCCTTTTCACACAGCGCGTTCCTTTTGCATTTGCGGCTTTGTCTCCCCGCAGCTCTGCCGCAGGATCTGCAAAGCTACGGGGTGACTGTTAAGTATGGCTCACCTGCCACCCCTGTGCTTGGCCCTAGTTACCTGCCCAGTCTGTCACCGTTTCATCGTCGTTTCATAAAAAGTGAGACGCATGTTAATTTTCAGAGCCCCTCCCCCCTGTTTTCTTTGTGAAATTTATCCTTAGGGTGCTTGCTTGTCCACCTGGGGTTAGTTCAGACCCCGAGTGATCTGTCGGTTGACATTAGATTGCAGTGTTTATTGACTGCATGGCCTCCACGTGTTCCGCTACTGCAGGGGTGGGCTGGTTGGGGGGGGTACGTACTGGAAATTGGGATGGCTGTGCCACGTCCTTCACAGATAGGGCCCAGCGCTGATAGCCCGATAAGGGGATGCACTAATGGAGGAATCCGGCCCACATGGGGGGTGCTCAGTGCCAGCAGTGACTCTTACGCAAGTCGCTCTTTCTCTCCCCCTCTCTTCATCCATCATAGATGACCAAAGAGCAAATGTCAAAGCGCTGTGATGGTGTAGTACCTCTGCAGTGTGACCAGTGGCTGATGGGTGGCCCAAAGCGCTGTGATGGTGTAGTACCTCTGCAGTGTGACCAGTGGCTGATGGGTGGCCCAAAGCGCTGTGATGGTGTA
>JAODJU010004487.1:0-11636 GCA_026776725.1 Gnathonemus echidnorhynchus
CCCCCACCTGCTCAACTTCCTCTGCCTTCAGTCTGCAGGGCCGGCTCTACCTTTGCAGGGGGCCTAGGCAAAGCATTACTTGGGAGGCCCCCCTACCCCGTACCAAGAAAACTAACAATTGTTTCACCTCATCAATCGTTTCACCTCCTCCGCAACACAGGTCTTTCTGGGATCTTATGGCTAGAGGCAGCCCTGCATCGTGTCTCCTGTATTTTTCGGATCATCCCTCATTAGGAACTTACTGAAATGCCCTTTTTCAGGGCACGAGAGCACAGGCTGATGATGAATTTAACAGCTGGAAAGACGATCAAATAGCGGAAGGGATTCCGCAGTGCATCTTCAGTTCATATTATTAAAAAAAGGTACAAAAACTCCAAAACTGGATCCTCTAGTGCAGGAAAAATCGATACTCTTCAGTAACTGCAGCCTGGTTATACTTTACATCACTACCTATTATCGTAGGGATAGCGATCCCAGTAAAAAATAAATGGGCCGTTTTTTTTGTTTTTTAAGAATAATGAGACTTCATTCTGCAACATGCTGAAAAATCATCAATGGACAAATTGCCCTTCAGCAGAGCGCGCACACACACACACACACACACAAAATTGAACATTACAGCATTGATTTGAATCGGGGTCAAGAGTCAACTGAGTACACCGTCCACATCCCATCCACATCCCAATATATACATTCAAAGTCCATTTCGCAAAAATAATACTCTGCGTTTTTGTATTACTACACAGCAGGTTATATACCATCTGAGTAATGGGCATCAACTCTTTTAGGTCACAACGTATAGTAGGTTGCAATAGGCAAGCAGACTTAATAATGAAAGCTGATTTATTAGCTGTTATGAAATCATTCATATAAGTCAATTCCTAAGCAAAAGAGAATTAGCTTGTGGGGTACTTACCCGGCTAGAAAGGAAAAGGAGATAAATCAACCAGACAAACTTAGTTACCATGATAGTCCCCCGTTCTATTACTTAGAAACAAGCTAGATATCCTTTCATGATGGCCTCTCTGATAAAGGTCGGGCATGTATATCCGTGAAGCATAGCTAATGCAGATCTCTGACTCCAATGGATTTGAAGAGGTGTACTTTTACCCTGTGTTGATTTACAAGGAAGACAATTTTTTTTTTTTTTAATCTTGATTTAAAAAGCCATTATATTCAATCCCACTGCATAATTTGCATTCAAGTACAAAATTAATTCAGATAGAAGTACTGTATTGTTATTCAGACTTCAAAGCTTCAGGTTTATCTTATTAGCTGAATATCTTCTGAGGTCCATCAAACACTAATCAAACTATGCTTTTATATGGTATGTTGTATATGTCTAAACCTAAGTGATAGATTTTTCCATTTTGTCACTGGACTCAAAAAATACAGGAAGCACAAGGGATCACAAGGGATCTGAGTTCGACTTATTTACTTAAACAAGTAATGCCATCGCTGAGCCAGCAAAGAGCTGGGAGGAAGCAAAAATGTGAACATACAGTGAGGACTAAGGTCTAAACAGGTAACCAAACCAGTAACCGAACAGAACATGCAGTGCAGACTAAGGGCCTAAACCAGTAACCAAACCGGTTACCAAACAGAGGGTCTAAACCATTAACCAAACAGAAAATGCAGTGGGGGCTAAGGGCCTGGACCGGTAACCAAACAGAACATGCAATGTGTGAGTGTGTGTGTGTGTGTGTATGTGTGTGTCTGTGTGTGTGTGTGTGTGTATGCGTGTGTGTGTGTGTGTGTGTGTGGCCAGGCTGTCGCCTTCCTGGCAGAGACTTCCAGGACAGCAGCGGAGTAACTGGAGCAGCTTTAAAGGGGCCACTTCACCAGTAAATGGGCAAAAATAGCCAGCCACCCCCCCAGCACGACACTCCCACCTCATGAATATTATTATCAAAGGCTGCTCTCTTTTCATCTCCTTCTCCGTCACGGTACTCAGAGATTAACTCCCGATCTGTGTTGAGAAAACATGCAATTTCTGAGCTGTAATGGACGCGGCGTCGTTTCGGCTGACAGGAATAACGGAGCAGATCATTATATAACTGCGACTTCTAAATGATCTTGCAACGTCAGTTTTTGAAAACCGTTTTTCATCAAGTGCGAAACCAAAATCCTTCATTTTTTGCGTCATTCTGAAAACTTCTGATATCTTCATATGAAAAAGGCTGAAAACCATTAGGAATAACAAAATAAGCCCATTAATTTACAAGGAGCAACCTAAATAATTAATGATGTATTTGTTTTTCATCCAGTTACTATGGGCGACCAAGGAGGCCATTGCATAACTCTTGCCCTGCACATATATATTTATATTTTTTATTTATATATATTTTTTATTAGGTAAAAATATATATTTTTAAACATCAAATGCAATTTCTTTTATGAAGATTTGGGAAATATATTCTCTGACTTAAGCCACAGTAATACATTAAGAACATTCACCTGTGTTTGCATGCAGCCATTCAGATCAAATGCTCTTGGGTATGACATAAGCCCCCAAGAGAAAATAGGTGTCCAACACACTGCCAGTGTCAGGCAGCACTACACCGCAACACAAGCTGGGGTACATGGACCCAAACCCAGGGTGCGATGTTCATGCAAACCCTAAGGGCTCCAGTGTGGCGTGATGTGACCTGCAAATTGGCATATGCTTTACCAGCAGATCCCATGGACAATGGCTTGACAACCCAAGCCCCAAAGCATGCAGACAGCAGAGCTACAGTAACCAGGCAAACAGAGCTGAGGAACCCAGAGGAGCCGCTGGCCTTTCAGCCAAGGCCTTTGCTGGGTGGGCGTACTGTCCATTTTCACACACTGGTGTCATGTCTCTCAAAGCTGTGCGAAAAAGAGGAATACAAATAACCCTCACAAGTGCCGACAGGCCAAAAAAATAATCATCTCACCACCCCACTGCATTCTGGGTTATCAGCCAAACTTCAGAACGCAATTTGTGGCTCCAGAACAGCGCAGAAAGGCAGCTGTACTGGATCGTCGGAGCTCCACGAATCCTTAAAACATGCAAAACTGCAATATGACAAAACACACTTCTATGCCCCTAGGAAGGGCTGCCACAGGAGAGTGATAATTAAAATTACATTAATTGCCGTATGATGTCACTACCTATTGTACTGTCAATTAATTTCAAAGTGCTGGGCGGCCTTTTATTACTTTAAATATTTAAGCAGGCTTTCCGTTATTTATCTGGATGCCTACCCCTGATCTCAGCTGGGCTCTTTGAGGTGGCAGCGAGGCCACGCTAAGATCCCGCTATTTCAGGAAGGCACAGCCAGTATAGGCGGTGCAGTAAGATTACCTTTGAGAATATTCATAACCGTTTATTCCACAGATTAACCTCACCCGCGGAGCAAACGAACGTGTAATCTATGCTATTTTTAAGCAGCCGTTCAAAATGCATGCCGGAATAAAAACCGTTGTTAAAGTCAAGTGTTGAGGCACATGACCTCTCAAGGCACCGTCTGCTATTTTACGTGTGTGAGACATTTGACTTGAATCGTTTTCGAAAACTACCCAGCTCTAAAAACAAAACGAGTAACTACAATATTACATAAAAAGGAAATGGTTTTTTTATATAACGAATAATAACAATCCACTCTCTAAAAGCGAGCATTCGAGCCTCCGTTGAGCCTTTGTTGAGCCTTTGTTCCTCTCAGTTAAAGGCTGATGTGACGCTATCAGACATGCATTAATGCGGCTTAAAGAAACGCCGCACCCCACATGTTGGGGTGACAGATGAAGAGACAAATTACAAGCTTTTACGTCTGCTGAGAATAATCTTTTTTTACCGACTCTTCAGTATAAAATAGTGTGCTTCTCAAACCTTCGTTCAATGCCTGTCAATTGAACCTTGATTGCTTTCAAGAATAAAATATATATGTAAACATATATGTAAACAAAAAATTATTTATAAAGAATATTTTAAAATGAGACATAATTTACACAGTTTGTGCCTATAGTTATTATCACTATTATAATTACTATAGCAGTATGATCATGGTTATTATTATTATTATTATTATTATTATTATCATCATCACTGCCCATAGTGATGGACGGAGCATTATTTCATCATACTGCATATTCAAGTCTGTCAGGACTTTCAACATCACACCAATACACGGATGCGCTTCAGTCTTCCGTCGCCACGGCAACCACAGCCTGCGTTTCGCTAGAACATCAGTCTTTATGTCATCAGAAGGTCTGAAACAGCGGCAGACTTGGGGGGGAGCGGCATTTCTTTCAGCCGCATTGATGTGTGTCTGATAGCGTCACTTCAGTCTTTAACTGTTCAAAACGGGAGAGAGAGAGAGAAAAGACTCGACAAAAGGATCAGATATTTGTTTTTAGACGACGGTATGACGGGTGTCTGTTGACGCCCTTAGCCGCAGTGAGCCGCCGTCGGAGCTATATGCCCTGATCCACAAAATGCCAGCTCTCACCCGGACAGTAAAACATACAGGTCAGGGGCTTAGAGACAAGGCAGCCTCCCATTATTCAGCCCTGTTTCATTTTTTTTCCAGTAAACTTCCATTTGCCGACTCAAACAAAATTACTAAACAGATCCAATATGGTCTTGCCATGCTTGAGAAAGGTTTCAGAGTTCATTCATTCTCAGAGGTCTCTGCATCGTGTTTCATTTCGCTGTGATCTGTGACGCACAATCTCTTTGGGGTACACTCACTTCTTCAGTGAAGCCTGTCATAATAACTCCATTACTTATAAATGGTGTCTAATGTCCTGAGAATTGCTGCAAAATTGGAAAAATGACACAATTAATGTGTGTCCTAAAGATGCTTATGTAGCTGTCTTTTATATCAGCGTAGTTTTATTGAATAACGAAACGCTTTTAGCCTATTTGTCACAGACACACAAATGCACACATATACCACACTCCGAATCCAAACAGCATAATTAAAAAGAAAACATTTTCTCAACAAAACACCTATTTGGCAGCATCAGCGGGAGGTGCCGTTTGTTCCATTTTACAGTGAAAACACAAAAAACAATTAATCTGTTTAACTTCGGCACAAGTTGCTTAACAGTGACCTGAGCTCCTGGTCCATATGTTTGAAGTTATTCCTTAATTAGCCAACAGGGGTCAGGCGACTATGAAACGTTTCACAGATTAAAATCACAGGAGTGATACTCTATAACAGGGATCTTCAAATCTGGACCTCAAATCCAAATCCAGGCCTTATTTTCAATTCTCTCAGGTAGTTGGTTTAATAATTACTGATTGTGATTGACCACAGAGGCTTCATACCCAACTCACAGGTAAAGGAAGGCTGGAAAATCAGCAGGGCTCGGACCTTGAGGACCGTGATGACCGTGATTTGAATAGCCCTGCTCTATAAACTGGGGCTGGGCAATCGTATCTGCAAATGGTTTGCAGGTTTTTGGGATAACCTTTAGGTCAGCTGTTCAAACCCAGGTGTGAGGACTCTTCAGCCAATCAGTCCTCTAATTAGTGACCTAATTATGGAATCGCAGTGAAAACACTAATACACAAGAACCCTTTCTGGATAAAATGACCCATCCCTGCTCTAATTTTCTGTTTTTATACATAAATGGTTCTTTGTTTTTTATTTATTTATTTACACTTGGTCTAGAGGAACAGTATTTCATTCTTGACTGTATGAGACTGCATGACAATAAAAGAAATCTTCTTGAATCTTCAAGTTATGGACAGGCAGGGTGAAGGAGGAGATGATCCATGTTGTGGTTCTAAAAAACAAGGGACTTCATTAAACTCAAAAAAGCTCTCCAAGGTCTCCAAGGTCCCAAGCTGCACTATGGACGGTGTCCAGGTCTCAAAGAAGAGAAGATGGGATGTGTGAAAGGAAGCATCCCCATGTACTCGTGCAAACGGCAAACAAAGTATTCGGTGTGATTTGCATAATCAGAGTCCCCTAATTACAACATCGCTAGCAAACTTGTGTCATATGTACAATACAGTAACTTTAGTGATCCTGTTTTTTGTTAAGGCTACATACCTGAAAGTCTGACCTGTATGGTTGAGCTACAGTAAATGTCAGTAGGAGGAGTAAAACTCACAGAGCACTCAGCATGTAAGTCAGCGATGCTCTTTATTTTGTTGTTTTCATGCTCCTTTCACTACCACCACACATGATTCTGGTGTCTTGGCTGCCCCCGTCCTCCTGTGTCCCTCTCCAGGTCCTCTCTGCAGCTCTCTGGGGGCTCTGGGCTCTGCTCAGTCTGACGTCGTTGGTCTCACCAGTTGTGTCTCAGACTTCGTGTATTTCTGAACTGGTCTCCTTCTGTTAAATCGCCTCATAGGCCTAGGTGACATTACAAAGGCCCCACCCCGTATAAGCCACCTATTATGTCATTGTTTATACCAGTATATGGTTGCTGATTGGTTTTAAAAATATTTAATCTTTATTTAGAAAAAATACCTGTGTGTGTGTGGGATGGGGCATTTGGTCCCCACAATGTAATATAAACCTAATCCACACACAGACACACACACAGACACACACACACATACACACACACACACACAATTCCAGGCAGCACGGAGAGAGTACCCATGCACACATACAGTAATACTCTATGAGAAGTTAGCCTAATTGCCTATGTTTGGACCAGAGCTAAATATTTCAGGCGCAGAAGGTAAAAATCCAGACCAAGACCATGTAAACTGGTGCTCTCTCCTGCCATTATGCTTAAAAATTCTGTCATACTAATTGGTTCTCTGTTTGTGTTGTTATTACTAATTTAAAGCGTTAAAGCAGTTTGGGGCAAAGTTAGGTTGGGATGCTTTGACATTCATAGATGACAGAACACACCACATAACTTAGCATAGATTACTAATGGAGGAGTCACTAGTTAGCCCAGGTTAACACGTTACAAAGCCAATGGTCCACATGGCAGAGATGAGAGCCCAAGCACTATGGTGTGAGGACACCAACCTCACCATCGATGTCAGCTAAGCTAAGGAGATGGCAGGGGACGACGGGCACTGACTCATATCAAAAAAACTTTTTCAGGAGTTTCAGGTTCCTCACTGTGACATCACTTGCCATGGCACTAGACAGTAAGATCGTGACAAAAAAAGCATGTGAGCACCTGTTCCTCTTCAGGGGACCTAAGACATTTAGCATAGTCCCCAAGATCTTCACCAGCTGACTGGTTGCATGACCTACTGGTACAGCAGCTGTACCACCAGTAAGCACGAGGCCATACAGAGGGCGATAAATGTGGACCAGACTGGGAACAGAACCTCAGCTATAGAGGACATATACACAGAGAAATCTGTCCTGAAAGTCCACAGAATCACCAAGACCCCAAACAAGCCAGCCACGGACCATTTACCCTTCTTAAGTCTGGCGGCCAATGTCACAGGTTCCAATGTAGGAGCTTCTAGGAGCTTTGGCACATTATCATTCAGAGTCACATGACTATATTTACCAGTGCTATTTATAACATCATCACTTTTATTTATCTATCTATCTATCTGCGATGTTGTGAACATTTTAGGAAGCCAAGAATTTCATTGCTCAGTCAGGGAACAATCATGACAGTAAAACCTGTGAACCATTGAGCAGGGGACTTGTACACAAACACAACCACTGGTGGAATGTGGCTCTGCAGGCCAGGAATTAACGGCAGCAAACCCAGCCAGCCTTCCCCCTCACCTGTGGCTCTCATGGGAGAGCAAGTTGGAGTATAAGAAGAGCAAATCATTCTATAAGACACTCATTAGTTTGTATTAATGTTATATTTATTGCTGGGGGAGGGATCAGTTCAAGAATGAGCCCCTTCATCGATAATCGTCTGTAAGCAATACTGGTTGGCCAGATTCCATTTACCTGTAACCCTGCTGAATTTTTCACTGCATATGCAGTAAAACTTTTCAGCTAAGAATTTGTGGCAGTTGCCATTATCACTTGTCAAATCAGTCATTGCAGCCAACAAATTAATATTCGGGATTTCTGGCAAGCGCTAAACAATCAATGTATTTCCTGTCAAGTGTCGTGACATAGGTAGCACTTCTTCACTGGCAAAAATTCACTGACTTGTACTTTTTTCTGCACATTGTGCTAAGTGTCAATGGAACATCATTCAGGCCTTCCTTAATAGACAGGCTAAGGTGCCAAGCGAACTGGGTGAATAAGCTAACATATAAATAAAATTAAATTATGGTTGTGCCACAATGCTATAATATCACAGCGTTTGCCACATGCTGATAACGTTTATTCTGATGCTAAATTATACTGTAGTTCAGCTTAAATAACCGAGGAACCTGATTTGTCGCCATAGCAGCTTACTCTGCTGGACCTGCAAACTGTTCACTACTTCAGCATCCAGGTCTTCAGACCAGAAGAAGCTGACAGCACTATTGACTGCTTTGATAAAGAGCCTACAGAACCCATTCCTTGCGTCTGCTATACTGAGATCAGAGGTTTATAGTGCACTGTCTGAGGTCAGCAGTGAATTTCCTGGATTAATGCTCTTCTCAGTTATTTCCTGGGTGTGCAGGTATTCTAGTGCACCCAAGAGCTAGCAGAAGTCCTGCACAAGGACATTACATTAGTTCCTAACACATTAGGGGCCACACTGGTCCAGCACACGTGCCATCAAGGCCAGGAAAAGCGTGGTCCATAGCTACCAAATGGTGCGACCTCTGCTTCACAAGGCTTCGTATCAGATGTACTTTATTAAGCAAACCACGTGTTGGGACAGAGGTATGTTACAGAGTGTAGTTAGAGTATGGAATAGTCTTCCTGCTAGCGTAGCAGAAGCTAAAACCCTGGGTTCCTTTAAATCAGAGCTAGATAAGATTTTAACAACTCTGAGCTATTAGTTAAGTTCTCCCCAAACGAGCTTGAATGGGCCGAATGGCCTCCTCTCGTTTGTAAATTTCTTATGGCCTTGTGTTCTTATGTTACTGCACAGACCACACGTGACAATCGGATAACATTCTTCAAAAATCAGCATGAGTTTGAAACACAGAAGCGCAGACTCAGGTAAACTTGCCCGACACCCTCTGCACCCACAGAATTTTGTCTCACCATATGCACACATTAAGGTCACAGACAGGGAAAAAGCTCACAGTTAAAGGGTGCAGCTCCCCATTTAACTTCAACAGCAGCTGGTAATATTAAATTGCTAAGAGACTTTGTCTGGGACAGTTTCCAGAGCTTCTGTGATGGCAGTACTGGAGAATTAAAGTAGGGATTTTATAGCAAGCAAAAGCTACTTTCTATTAATGCATAAAGATGTGCAGTTCCGCTAACTGGATTCAGAAGTGCTTGTCTTCAAAGGAACACACTGCATGCCTGTATTCTTTCAGATTTCCCGCACCCACTGACAAACTTTATTGGTATATTTATTGTGTGATTCTAAATAAAGGTTCAGTCCGAGAGAAATTCAGTTCAGGGAAGATGGAATGTTGGTATCTTCATATGACTACAGACATGTTAATCGGATTCACCAAAAATTAACAAGTAATCTTTAACTATTTGCAAATTGTAAATTGATGTTTTACGAATCCATCCATCCATCCATATTCTAACCACTTGTCCTGGTCAGGGTAGTAGGGAGGCCTGGAGCCTATCCCCGGCAACAGGGGGCATAAAGCTGAGGTACCCGCGGGTGTGGATGGCAGTCCTTTATAGGAATGTTCTTTCTTAATATGGCTCATTCACTACTCTTCAATGAAACATGCCGCGGAAACCAGACGAAATCTGCGCCGAGAAGATGACACACAGCAGCGGTGAGAGACGCGGTGACACATCGGGATATTCTCAGTGCCTGTCACCTCGGGTGGGGGGGAAGCTCCATAATCACAGGATAAACCTGTCATTAAGGGTTCGCCACGGGTTCAAGGCGTGACCGGCGAGTGATATTAGGCGGACCCACAGTCTGCGCGCGCCTGTCTTCATGTATTCGCACTTAGCGGCCAATTGTCTCAACTGATTACTGACCGTGAGGGGCAGAGACAGCAATCACCAGCGATAGTAACACTCTACCACTGGATGCCAGTTATGATTTCTGAAACGGGCGAGGCAGCAGGAATGAGGTACTTCCCACGCTGGAAAGCAATGCACCTACAGCTGTTCATTTTTAATTCAATTCTGCGACAATATATAGCCAATTAAATCAATAAAAATGGCAAACCCACGCCATCTATATATAAGATCTATATTTGCAGTGGAAAACATTTTTTTTTTACTTGTGTGGTTCCAGAAATACCAACAATGCCCCTGGAAAAAATATGTGAATGACATTAGCAGCTTATTGATTAATGAATATCTACCCTTCTGATGACATATTTTAAACAGTGTAATGTGCACACTTTTGCAGTTTGAAGACAAATGACAATCGAAAAAATGGCTGAGGCAGGATTTTGTCTGATGATATAACATGAATTACATTGAACAGTCAACAGCAAATTGACATAAACACTTATAATAAACATACAGTACTGTGAAAATAAAAAATACAACCTGAATGGAGTTTCAAGATGATACAATACGACGTCTATTGCATGCAATACAAAATCAGACATCTGGGGAGCTGTCAGAGATGACGGCCATCAACAGCGGCTGAAACGGAACATGGGCTATGACGACATTCTGAAGCTTTCGGTTGCAGGCATTGTTTTCCCAAAGGTCAAGAGAGACTCCTTGTGGTCATAAAGGTGAACTGCAACAAGAGTTCGATACATCCGGCAGGATGGTCTGAAAGGCAACTCCCATTCAGAGGAATTACTACGTTACTAAGAGCCAGTGGTGGAGGAAGTACTGAAGCTTAGTACTTAAGTAAAAGTACAAATATCCTGCAAAATATGTACTCAGGTAAAAGTAGAAGTGCTACATCAACAATCTTACTTAAGTGAAAGTACTAAGTACTTACTTTTAAATTTACTTTAAAGTATTTTTTTAAGTGAAAGTACTCACAGAATGGTTTGTCTCAACGTCTGGGGTGTGCCATTTTGTAAAAGAGGAGTGGATATACTGACTTACACCTCTACTGATGTCATTGCTTGTAATAATTAGAAGCAACTATACAGTATAACTGTATTGGAAAGTTTGATGTGCTCATTGTGTGTGAGACTTGAACACTGCTTCTTGGGCTGTGAGTCAGCAAAGCTAATCACTGTGCTATCCAGCCACCTGTGTTGTACTTTGCCCTGTAGGTAACTGATGTAGTTGCTTTCTTTAGGCTCCAGCTCACATTCTCAGTGATCAGTGTTTCTAGCTGTCAGCAACCATGGTACCTGTAGTTTGGCCTGGGTAGTCTGTGTGAGGCTAAGCAGGATTTGGTCTGTCCTGTGTTTGGATGGGAGCCTTGTTGGTCTGGGAAGATATTGGTTCTTTATTGTAAGGCCTCATTAACGTTACTAGCCATTTTGCAACGAGCTAGTGCAGCAAATGCCTGACTGACTGGAGTATAGTGTTTGGGGGTGGGAGGGGCAGTCAGCACGTTGCCTGTCACGTCGTTTGGGCTGCCTTGTTGAGCGTAGTAGCACTGAAAACATATTTTACACACTTTATTCTCTTATTTTTTTCAAATATAACCCTCTGGAGTCTAGGGGTAGGAAACACACTTTCACTGACTGGGGCATGATCACAAAT
>JAODJU010004488.1:0-11629 GCA_026776725.1 Gnathonemus echidnorhynchus
TTTAATTGAGTAAAATTTTCACTCATTACTTGTACTTTCACTTGAGTAACATTTTTGAGTACTTTTTACACCTCTGGGATCAGCACAGCATTGCCCTAGTCCTGGTGCCGGAACTGGGTTCTGTCTGTCTGTGTGGCAGATTGGCTTCTCACAGCCCCCGTCCTGGTGCTGGGTACTGTTAGTGTGTGTGGCTGATCCACTCTGTGTGACCCCTATCTTGGTGCCGGTTCTGTTCTTTGTCCATTTGCATGGCAGATCAGCTTCTTGCAGCCTCCGTCTTGGTGCCGGTTCTGGTCTTTGTCCGTTTGCATGGCAGATCGGCTCCTCGCAGCCTCCGTCTTGGTGCCGGTTCTGGTCTTTGTCCGTTTGCATGGCAGATCGGCTCCTCGCAGCCTCCGTCTTGGTGCCGGTTCTGGTCTTTGTCCGTTTGCATGGCAGATCGGCTCCTTGCGGCCCCCGTCCCGCCCCTGCCGGTTCCTCCCTGCAGCCTCCATCTGCCTTCCACAGGCAGCCAAGCCTGCTTTAATCATTCAGAGCATGTTCTTCTGAGCCGGCGCTTCCTCCCTTCGCCCCGCGTTCCGTGTTTTTGTCCACTAGAGGACCAGTAGGAGGTTCTGTGCTCGTTGCCTAGAGCCTGGCTTTCAGCTCTCTGTACTACAGCACTTCATACTGTTTCTGAATCAGCCCTCATCTGTCTTTGCATACAAATTAGCGCTCGGTTCGTCTTTCTGTGATCCTTCACCCCGAGGAGCGTCGCGGCCTGTCGGGGGATACCTGGCTGTCACAGTGGTACGCTTTGCCGTTCTCTCAACTTCCGAGGGAATTTCGGTGTCGAGCGCGAGAACCGACGAGAGAATTAGGGTGGGCAGCGTGTTAATGACCCGATTTAATTTTGCCAGCTACACGCCCCCCTCCCTGGCCCTCAGGTTTTTCTTTCGTTCTTTGTCTTTTTTTTTTAACATATTTTTGTAACATCAGAGTTTAAGTACTAATGCAGCTCCGTCCTGGGAACCTGTAATCATCAACATTTATGTTCTTAACCAGCACATTTCCTGTTGCCTGCCCGATCTCGCAGCAGCATGATCGTCCGCAGCAGCCAGTCAGAAAGGAGGCTGGTTACGGCGGGACGCTGGCTGGCCCCGTTTTACCCTGACGCCATGAAGGTGTGAGATGGCAGGATGTGATTGCACCCCCTTATAGTGGCACCTCTTTATTTATAAATCCTTGGCGTGCTTCTTTTGGTGCTGCTGCAGTCCGATTGGCCGGGCCAGCAACTCTGACATGCGTCTACCAGATTCAGGGGCTCCATTTAACCATGAGCAGAGGCATCCACTGTGGTACCAGTAGTTTGCATATACGGAAGTCATTGGCAGTGAATGGGAATGTAACTTTTAATTTGATTATCACGTTACGTATTTTTCATTTTTGTGATCTGAGTACCTCGGGTTCTCGGGATTGAAGTTTCGTTCCGACAGTCTGGCTGCAGGAAAGCACTCGGCGACACGTCCCAGACACAACAACATTCTGTGGAAACCCAAAAAAAAATGGGGAGGACGGTTTCGTTTCTTCTTCCCCGTATGAGCCGTGCCGATCTCGCACATGTGAGAGTCCGTAAAGGCCACTGAGGTGTGCTGTGGTCATTTGGTGACTCGGTCAGCTGATGCTGATGGTCTCTCAGCACTTTTGAACTGCTTTCCCATGAGAGGTACCTCTATCAGATAAAGGAATGTGGCCATGATGCTGTAAACGGCGAATTAACGAATAACCCCACGGCTAATCATTTCCAGAAAGGTTTGGCCCTTTTGCTTAAACCCAAACTAGTTAGCCTGTGCTTCTTATGTCAGTTGGAGTAGGTTCCTCGACTCCGGCCTGTTTAAACTCCATGTGGTTTATACTTTATAGCTGCTGTCCTGTGTTTTGGGGTTCCTGGATTGTGAGCCGGTCTTGGTTGTATGTTCTGTATGTTCTCCCGAGTTGGGCTTGCTGTGCTTTACAGGGGCTCAAAGTCTACAGTCCTGAGTGTTTCTTGGCTTGTTCTTCTTGGTTAACATGTAACATCTTCTGAGCCTGGCATCCATGCACGCATCGCATCCTTTATTGCAGATAAGCATTCCCTCATGTCCGGTGATTAGCTCTTGGTGCTCGCCTTGATTACTGCGCTTTTCTGTTTTATTGCATCATAACGATGTTCTACAGCTATCATGTGGTGTGCTTTTTTCCAATGCAGTCCTAGTCATCAGGTCTTGGTCAACATGCACTATTCCATGAGCGTCTGTATGTTAATGGTCCTAACCCTCCATCCCTTTTCCCTTCAGGCTATCCTGCGTACGGCAGTGGCACAGAGTGTACCAACGGGGCCCCCAAGCTCATGGACCTGCTTGACGAGCCCCTGCCTGGGGTGGGCACTTATGAGGACTTTAACACCATAGACTGGGTGCGCGAGAAGTCCAAGGACCGAGACCGCCATCGAGAGGTGACGACCACCCCCCGCCCCCAAAGAGCAATTACATATGACTGTCTGCACACACAATATGCAGTCAGTCCTGCTACAACGCGAATCTGACACGATTAATTATATTAATACAATAATACAATGTGGAATCATGGTTATATATGCACCATTTTCAGTAGGAGGAAAAAGCACTACCAAACTACAATAAGATATGGTCTTAGTAAAAAAAATCCTGCTTAGGGGTAGCGTGTGGCTCAGTGGGCTAAGCCTGTGTGCCTGTAATCAGAAGGTCGCCGGTTCAAACCCAGCCTCAGCACGTCTGCGGGTCCTTCAGCAAGGCCCTTTGACAAATTATCATATAAAAACACGGATACGTTTTTTCGTAGACCATCCGTAGCCATGTTGCCTTCAGTGTCCCTCTGCAATCGACAAATTAGCAAGTTCGGCATGTTCAGTTGAAGCAGTTCTCATGAGACTATAGGGGATGTTTATGATATAATTTATTAATATCATTCTGTCTTATTTAAAATGTGTATAATTACATTGGTTACTGGTATTGCTGTTTTTATTATTTAATTCATTTTATTTTCTATCAGTCACTAAGTTTTGTAATTGCATTCCCCTACCCCTATTTTTCCCACCCCGCTGCACCGTACCTCACTCTACCCCCTCACTGCACCCCTTCAGATCGCCAATAAGAGTAAGGAGTCCACATGGGCGCTGATGAAAAGCGTCAGCGACGCCTTCTCCGGCTGGCTCCTCATGCTACTCATCGGCCTGATGTCAGGTCAGGACTGGGCCTGCCAGCCCCATCTGCTCGTTTTGTTTACTTATTTTATGTACACCAGCGCCCCCTACAGGACAGATCTAGTGCCAGCAGGGTGTTGGTTTCCTGCAGTAAGACAGGCAGCATGGGTGTGTGTGGGGAGAGTTATACTCACATGGGTGGATGGAGGATGTCAGACCCTCCGACCAACACACAGTTTGGAGGCATTTGGATTGGGTCCCATCCAGTTTGGTGATGGGATACGGCTCAGTAGAGCCAAGGTTGTCCTTCAGTCGTATGTGTTACGGACGGCATTTCTCAACACCCCTCTCCCCGGCCTGGCAGGCGCACTGGCCGGTGGCATCGACATCTCCGCCCACTGGATGACTGACCTCAAGGGCGGCGTGTGTCTCAACGGCTTCTGGTTCAACCACGAGCACTGCTGCTGGAACTCCAATGAGACCACCTTTGTGGAGCGGGACCGGTGTCCGCAGTGGAAGACCTGGGCGGAACTTATCATCGGCACTGCGGAGGTGCGTCCCCCTACCACCTTCCAGGGCTGCTGCTGCTGTTCTTCATTCCTTATCTAGTTCAGGAAAGTGGTTTGTGGTGTAACTCTCAACAGTGGCTCTTTGATTCAACATGGAGAAAGTTTGCTCGTTGGTGTCGTGATGAGGTTCTAAATAAAACCATATGAACGCGTATGCCGATGGATGACCTGTATAACTCAACGTCATTTTCATTAATCTGCATGTTAAGAGAACCTGTTTTTTGTGAGTTCCTCCTGTAATTCCTCCCGTGTCCTGTAGGGGAGCTTCGCCTACATTGTGAACTACCTGATGTATGTTTGCTGGGCGCTGCTCTTTGCCTTCTTGGCCGTGTCCCTGGTGAGGGCCTTTGCCCCGTACGCCTGCGGCTCCGGGATCCCCGAGGTAATGCACACATTTGTGTCGCCTAAGCTGTGAATTCAGGCTGGATTTCCTTTGTACAGGTTCAGCTTGTTTAATAGTTGGACACCTTGCTAATGTGGGCTGTACCTCCCTGATGAAGCAGAACTTTGGGTCAGATCTTAATGGTGGTAATAAGCTGTTCACCTGTCTCATTCCTTGTGCAGATTAAAACCATCCTGAGTGGGTTCATCATCCGGGGCTACCTGGGTAAATGGACCCTGGTGATAAAGACAATCACGCTGGTTCTGGCGGTGTCATCGGGCCTCAGCCTGGGTAAAGAGGGTCCCCTGGTCCATGTGGCCTGTTGCTGTGGAAACATTCTCTGCCATGTATTCACCAAGTACCGCAAGAATGAGGCCAAGCGGCGGGAGGTGAGCTTGTCACAGTTTGATTGGTCGGCCCTGATTGGTCACCCCTGAGTGGGCTACCCCTTGTGTCTGCCCTGATTGGTCAGCAATGGGTGGGCTATCCTTTGTGTCTGCCCTGATTGGTTGACCCATGTGCCTCGTGTGCCCTGTGTCTCTGCAAATGTCCATATTCTGTGTCCTCAGGTTCTATCCGCTGCTGCTGCAGTCGGTGTGTCTGTGGCCTTCGGTGCACCTATAGGAGGTGTGCTTTTTAGCTTGGAGGAGGTGAGTTTGGCCCCCTGAGCCATATCATGTCGCTGATCACAGGCGCAGATTAGCACGAGACCTGAACAATACTGTGTGTTTTTAAAAAAAAAAAAACTCGGAAAGTCGGAGCAACCTATACAACCCTAAAGGGCTATCAACAGAAGTCAAAGCTGTAGTTATATACTATTTATTAGCACTTATATATTACTTGTGACTCGTTAAATTGCTCATACGCACATTACTATCTGACCTCTATCTGTGGGCATGTTACTATGGTGTTTATATGTACAAAATAACATGTAATGAGTTATCAACTGGTATTCCTAACAATGGCTAGAACTGGTATTGCTAAAATGGCTTTCCCACTTGTACTGGAACGTGGTTAACTTGGGTGTGATGTCATATCCAGCTCCCAGCTGGAACGAAGGATAAAGATTATAACCAGTCCAACAGACACAAAGGTGGTTCGTACTGAACTCTCCCCTTCTGTCCCCCTCAGGTGAGCTACTACTTCCCCCTGAAGACCCTTTGGCGGTCCTTCTTCGCTGCCCTGGTGGCCGCGTTCACCCTGCGCTCTATCAACCCCTTCGGGAACAGCCGCCTGGTGCTCTTCTACGTAGAGTTCCACAGCCCCTGGCACCTGCTGGAGCTGGTGCCCTTCGTCCTGCTGGGTATCTTTGGGGGCCTGTGGGGCGCTCTTTTCATCCGCGCCAACATTGCCTGGTGCCGGCGTCGTAAGACCACGCGCCTGGGCCACTACCCGGTCCTGGAAGTGCTGCTCGTGACGGCGGTAACGGCCCTGCTGGCTTTCCCCAACGAATACACACGCATGAGCACCAGCGAGCTTATCTCGGAGCTCTTCAACGACTGCACCCCGCTAGACTCGTCCAAGCTGTGCGATTACGTGAACTCCAATGAAACTAAAAGCAGCAATGAGCTCCCAGACCGGCCTGCCGGTCTCAACGTCTACATGGCCATGTGGCAGCTGGCGCTTGCCCTCGTTTTCAAGATGGTCATCACCGTAGTCACCTTCGGCATGAAGGTACAGCACTTCGCCTCATTTGCCTCTGGTCTGTGCCTGCCCCCCTCTGGCTGCCTCTAGTCAATGCCTCTGGTCTGTGCCTGTCCCCCTCTGCCTTCCTCTAGTCGATGCCTCTGGTCTGTGCCTGTCCCCCTCTGGCTGCCTCTAGTCGATGCCTCTGGTCTGTGCCTGTCCCTTTCTGGTTGTTTGCGGTGTCTGTCCTTCTCTCTCTGTAGTCTATATCTGTCCCTCTCTGGCTGCCTATGGTCTGTGTCACTCCCTCTCTGGCTGTTTGTGGTCTGTCCTTCTCTCTCTGTGGTCTATATCTGTCCATCTCTGGCTGCCTGTGGTCTCTGTGTCTGTCCCTCTCTGGCTCTTAGTGTTTTTAACTTTTTTTTTTTTACTAGTGTTCATACTTTCAGTATGTGATTGTACATGGTTGCTTGTCTGTCTTTTAAAACCTCCTTACCTCTCCTCCCCTCTCCTCCCCTGTTCCACTCCTGCAGGTCCCCTCTGGCCTCTTCATCCCCAGCATGGCGGTGGGGGCCATTGCAGGAAGGCTGCTGGGGGTGGGCATGGAGCAGCTGGCCTACTACCACCATGACTGGGTGATTTTCAGGGGCTGGTGCAGCCCGGGTGCCGACTGCATCACCCCGGGGCTCTACGCCATGGTGGGCGCCGCCGCCTGCTTAGGTAAACACTCTCAGATCCACAAGCCTGGGCTCCCCCTACTGTACCGGTAGTAGTATTACAGCTTCATGGACCATTCACACCAAACGAGTCTGGCTAAGCTGGACCATGTTCACTACTTGGTCACATCTTTTCTAATTCCCATCTGTGACTGAGTATCTAAGTAGACGATACTGTGGGTGTTCATTTGGTTTAAATTCACACAATTTTCTTGTATTTTATCTTTTATATTATGTGGCACCAGTCAAGAACGTGTATGTGTTTCCAGAATGCAGCTCACACATAAAATGAGAACCGTCTGTAACAGTTTTACAGTCATGCATCTTGGAACCATGTTCTGGTCAACAACGGACCGCAAATACGGCAGTGTTCCCATAAGATTATAATGGAGCTGAAAAATTCCCATTGCCTAGTGACATCACCGCTACTGTAATATCGTAGCACAACGCATTATGTGTTTGTGGTGATGCTTGTGTGAACAAACCTACTGTGCTAATGAAAATAAGCTGTTACTGTATACTATAATTTATATTGTTATTTAGGCTGTATCATATAGCCTAGGTGTGTAGTAGGCTATACCATCTAGGTTTGTGCAAGTACACATTTGTGCAATGTTCACACATGGATGAAGTTTCTTTTCGAGGCATTTCTCAGAACGTTTCTCTGTCGCTAAGCGATGCATGACTAATTTTGAAGCTGCTTTATTCTGGGAATGACAGCCAGCTGCTGCTTTTATAAATACCGAGTTCCAGATGGACTTTGAGAGGTCCGTATTGCTAAGCTGGAAGTAGGCAGCAGTAGGAATGGGATCGCCATCGCTTCCCCCCCTTCCTCGGACCATCCCGTTCACCGTGCGGTCCCTTCCCAGGCGGCGTGACCCGGATGACCGTGTCCCTGGTCGTCATCATGTTCGAGCTGACCGGAGGCCTCGAATATATCGTCCCGCTGATGGCAGCAGCCATGACCAGCAAGTGGGTGGCCGACGCCCTGGGCAGGGAGGGCATCTACGAGGCCCACATCCGCCTCAACGGATACCCCTTCCTGGAGGCCAAGGAGGAGTTCAGCCACAAGACGCTGGCCATGGATGTGATGCGGCCACGACGCAGCGACCCGCCTCTCTCCGTGCTCACACAGGACAGCATGAGCGTGGAGGACGTGGAGACGCTCATCGCCGAGACCTCCTACAGCGGCTTCCCCGTCGTCGTGTCCCATGAGTCCCAGCGGCTGGTGGGCTTCGTGCTTCGGAGGGATCTCACCATCTCCATCGGTGCGTGGCCTCCAGAGCATCGCTCGTGCTTCTTACCCTAGGCCATGGTGTCAGCTATGAGTATGAGTGAACTCTTACATTTTAAATTCAAAAAGTACAACCACTGGAATTTTTATATCCATCAATGGCTGGCTCCTGTGGCTAACGCCCGGCGCTGGCTCCCGTGGTTAACGCCTACCGCTTGTTACCTTATCCAAATCGGAATTAGCTAAAGAATGGCACAGCTGGGCCCCTTTTTGCATTCGAGTTAACACTGGGTCCTTCCCTGCTGTTTCATTTTCCCTGCTCCTTTTCTCTCCTGCTCTCTCTGCAACACAGAGAATGCCCGCCGCCGGCAGGACGGCATCGTCAGCACCTCCCGCGTCTTCTTCACGGAGTACATCCCCCCCCAGCCCCCCAGCAGCCCCGCACCCCTCAAACTCCGCCCCATCATGGACCTCAGCCCGTTCACCGTCACTGACCAGACTGCCATGGAGATCGTGGTGGACATCTTCCGCAAGCTGGGCTTGCGCCAGTGCCTGGTCACGCATAATGGGTGAGGGATCGCGTTCTCTTGGGTTCACCTATCAGACGACAGAAAAGTTTACTACTGCATATGTGTGTTTCTGTCAACTAACTATGATTCCTGGTGTCCCACAGCCGCTTGCTGGGGATCATCACCAAAAAAGATATCCTGAAGCACATGGCTCAGATGGCCAACCGGGACCCCGACTCCATCCTCTTCAACTGAGCCCTGTCCCCGGAGCTGTCTGCTGACTGGCCAGTTTGATGGCCCCGCCCCCTTTCCACAGACCTGTGTCCATGGACTGGCTGGCTTGATGGCCCTGCCCCCTTTCCACAGACCTGTGTCCATGGACTGGCTGGCTTGATGGCCCCGCCCCCTTTCCACAGACCTGTGTCCATGGACTGGCTGGCTTGATGGCCCTGCCCCCTTTCCCACAGAGCTGTGTCTACAGACTCGCCGGCTTGATGGCCCCGCCCCCTTTCCGCAGACCTGTGTCCATGGACAGGCTGGCTTGATGGCCCCGCCCCTTTCCCACAGAGCTGTGGTCTAATCATTGGCCCCGCCCCCTTTCCCCAGAGGGCCGTGTCCACTGTGGTGTTGCAGGTGGAGCCATGTGGAGCATCAGGAAGATTTTTTCTTTTGCACTATGGCTCCAGCTCCTGGTTTATTTTGTGACTTGCATAGACTTGCTACGCAGTAAAACATATCACTACTGTGACTTGGGATTTAATAATAATAAATGATGAAGAATTGATGATGAAGTCGTCGCTCCCGCAGTTGGTGTCCCCTGTGAGGCCCCTCAAAGCCGCTCTTCCTGTTAACCCTGAGCCCGCTGGTAGATGTGGGTGACCAGGACTAGGCAGTTGCTGAGCAGAAGACTAGAGAAAGGAGTTCTCTAGGGCCTCCACCAGGTCTCCTGCAGGGGGCACTGGTGGTCAGGGGATGGATGACCTTGGAGAGTCATTCTGTATGTGTCTGTGTGCTTGCAGGCGCTTTCAGGTCTGTGGTCCAAGCGAGTAGCATCAGATGTCACCGTGTCACCATCCGCCTCATTGAGCCTCATATAGCCTCCTCAATCCTCCCGCTGGTTTAGGAGTCTCACGGTAGCAGGAGAGTTAATGGTCTTGAATCCTCAAGCCTTTGAGATGTTACCCTTCGATTAGGGTAGGAATGTGTAAATCATCCACTTGGAGTATGTTGTCGTCTATTAAATGAGGTTTAACGTCTAATGCTGCATGTAAGAATTAGATCAGCTTGTGGCTCCCAGTTCTGAACACAAGGTGTCGCCATTGTGCGTTGCTGTTCCTGACCAACTTTCTGAGACAATCACAGTGTGTCCACCGCATCTGATTTGTTGGGCTGTGAAACGTGGATTCCTTGCTGGAGTTCGTCATTGTGTGCGTGGCTGCTGCCTTCTCTGATAGACACTCGTTCATGTCACAGCTCTCCACCATTTTCTGCCAGTCACTCTGCATCTTCAGTTTCGACACAGTGGTCCTGGCATGGTGAGCGTCGACGTTTAAATAGGGGAAGCTTGTCCGACTTGATCCTCTTTCCCGTTTCGGCTTTCCGCTGCAGGGCTGGGCATGCCGGCCCGTACTTCCGCACGTTCCCTGGAGGTTGGGCGGAGCTCCACCAGGCTCTATTGTTTGGCCTGACCGGCACTTGGCTGCCACACAGCAGGGTTGAAGCGCAGGGTGTGTTCCCCATGTTTGGAGAACGCTGTCCTGGGTTTCGCAATGAAGCACGCATCGGGGGGAGAGATCTGTCACAGGGGGCAAGAGGAGATTAGGCTGGGCTGAAGTGTTGGCGGTCAGGTTTTCAAAAACCTTCTGGAAAGTTTAATTACAGATGCATCCCATCGCTTTTAACCAGTTATTTTTCAGGGCATGATTCCAGTTCAAAATTCTTTCTCTCACATAAGAAGCAGTTGAAGGCGTCTCCGAAAGACCTGAGGAAAGCATGTTTGTTTACGTGTACGACTGCATCTCTCCATTCCTTTAAATATTTATGCAACATTGGTCTTTAATCTGTTTCCTTTTGTACTCGTATTTAAGCAAATGGCATATGTGTTTAAATCATTGCTATTTGTGTATGATTGCACACCAGACGCATGGAGGATGGATCAAAACAATTATTTATTTCCTTAATCGACTTTGACATTTAACAGTAATTAAAGGTTAAAGAATCTGCTGGAAGTTCTGTATTTGATTTGTGATCAATATTTGTATTTGTATAAAAAGAGAAGTGGTTTCAAAATTGTTTTGAGCACGACTGCTTCTAGTAAATCATATGGTTAGAAACAGCAGTTATACTCTATGCATTTTGAGTCTGATTTTGCCTAATTGAGGGTTGCATTTTCCTGTGAACATTTGAAATTCCGAGTCCTCTGTCTTATTTTCTTGATTTGCTGTTAGTTCAGTAGCCTTCCCTGCAGGTTTTGTAGGTGTTGCGTTAGGATCCTCTGCACAGAAGCTGATGGGGATCCTTCCATGGTGCTCTGGGACTCGCCCTGCAGGTCCAGGAAAAGGGAAACCGCGTGACAGTCATTTGGGTGCCTTTTTTGGTTTAATGGTAATTGATTATCGCTCTCGGTTACTCCATGAACCTCCATCCAGTGACAGCTGCTCAGCTCCATAGTGTTTTACTCCTACTGACTGAGTATCAGGAGTGATATTTGATGGCCCCAAGATGCTAAAATCAATGTTCAGACAAATGTCTGGCTGGGCTGTGACTCACTGCTTCAGAGGCATCCCGGGGGGGTGCCAGTGGTCCGTGAGAATGGCTCTTGGGCCCTGAGAAATGTGACGACTCCCTTCAGGCGGCTCAAACTCCCTCAAAGTGACCCCCTGGGGGGGGGGGGGGCATCTCAGCACCCGTTACTCTCTCAGATGCCATACAGAGTCTTTATTGTGTCCAGGGACAATAACAGGATTGTATTTTTTTTATTGCACTTCAGTAGGTTAACAGTAATAGTAATTGTAACACTTTGCACATTCTGCATATGTCAAATTCAATTAAAAATTAAATGAAAGGCACAATTCCATAAAAATTGCACAATAAGTCTTAGAACCTGTACAGTAGTGGACTGGAGTTCAAATCTCACCGAAGGAATGTGTGCAGTAAATTTCTATTTACATTTCAGCATCTCTGGTAGACCTGGTGCTCAGGACATGCTGGTGCTCAGACCATTTGCTTGTGAACCTGCGTTCGGCTCTCGCAGTGAGCGCTGGGTTGTGCTGCTCTACTGCTTCCTCTTGAGAGTCCTAGATGTTCGCCAGACAGACGCATCGCGAACAATCTTTGCTCCCGTAATGCAGGATACTGCAGACCCCCCCCCCCCCCCCCCCCCCCCCCCCCCCCC
>JAODJU010004489.1:1082-11611 GCA_026776725.1 Gnathonemus echidnorhynchus
TCTCTTGTTGCCTCTATTGACCATGTGTCTCTTGTTGCCTCTATTGACCATGTGTCTCTTGTTGCCTCTATTGACCATGTGTCTCTTGTTGCCTCTATTGACCACGTGTCTCTTGTTGCGTCTATTGACTATGTGTCTCTTGGTGTTAGAATGTCAGGATGATCCAGCAGGAAGGTTTAATGCAGGATGCTGATGAGAATGGCGTGTTACTTGAAGGCTGCATTCCTGAAGTTTGCTTGTGCTGCTGCATCACAGGTTGTGGGAACAGCTCGCTCAGCTTTGACATGTACCAGCGCGGCTTCCGCTCCATCACCAATGTGGACTACTCCTCCGTCTGCGTGGAGACCATGGCGGGTCGGCACTCCGACTGCCCCGGCATGACGTGGCTCAAGATGGACGTCCGGCAACTGGAATTCCCCGAGGGCACCTTCGACGTGGTCTTGGAGAAGGCCACGCTGGACGCCATGATGGTGGACGAAAGGGACCCGTGGCGTGTTTCCACGGAAACCGCCAACTTGCTCCATCAGGTGCTGAAGGAGGTGAGCGAGACGTCATGAATCCTCCGTTTCTTTGACCTCCTGGAGTGCAGGATGATGTGGCGGTGTTGTCGTGCGTCTAAAAGTAGCGTGGCTCAGACAGCCCATCCACCCCTCCCAGCCCACGCTCAGTGACATGCGCACGCACCTCTGCGCCCCCCACCCCCCCAAATCCAGCCTGCACAAATGCCTCCACTCCCAGTGCCTCCCAGGCTGTGGTTTGGTCTCAAATACCTTGCACAGAATTTCCCACACATTTCATCATCGACACAAAACAAAATCACGAAAAACACACCGTTACGGTGGATCCGTCGAGTAATGGCTCTAGTTTCGTCATGACAGTCAGGGAGACCCGGAGTCGAAGCTTAGCCTAACTTAAGATTGTGTTCGAACTTTTCTGATCACAAGGGTTGGTTGTAGTTGGTGGGTTGGTATTGATCAGCATGAAGTTGGCTGGTTGAGTTTGAGAAAGTAGATATCGTCTTGAGAGTAGAGGGATGCCAAAGCACAGTGCCAGCTACGTAGCGGTTAGCTAGCTATGACCCTGGGCCCCTCCTTCACCGGGACATGTCACCGGCCTGTGATCTGAGGGGGATCTCACAAGGGGTTTTTCTCATCAAAAACTGATTAACTGGCCGCATGTTTGATTGCAGCAAGGAGGCTGTTTGTCCCCTACCTAACTGGGGAGCGTTAATCAGGTAAACCGTAAACTAACAGGCTGGATAAACGAGATCTATTACCCCGGCGGGCACTTGGAAACGTTACACCTATTGTGCGTCTTCGGCAGGCCATATCAGGCTACACTTGTGAGCCAATGAGCGGGCAGTTCCGGCTGCCTGCACGCGGCATATGCCAGCATCCGCAGTTTTGCGCTTTTACCGGCGTTCCTCCTCAGACACGGATCTATGTATTATTAATGCCGGGATTGTAAGGAGCACAGATACATCTCTGAATTATACATGGCCCTGTTTCCTGGGCACAGTTCCGGATTTTCTCCCATATACATTGTACCATCTCTTCTCCACAAGAGTGTACCATGCGCAAATGGGAGGAGGGGGGTGCAATGGTACAGGCTGCAGGATTACTCTCCCCCTGCCCCAAATCCGCAGTTGATCGCCGCCGTCTGCGCCGGGTGGGTCCGCCGTGCTGAGCTTCTCCCTCACCGGCTGTGTGGGATTCTGGGGGCTTTACCTTCAGTTCGGGATGGGGGCGGGAGGGGCTGTCAAAAACGAGCCTCTCTCATCTTATTACAAGACGAAAACTACAAATGGCATAAGTGGATTGAACTGCAGTGTCACATCTGCCGGGACTTCAGGGACTTAAATGTCCAGTTTTCCAGGGGAAATCCCCACCTCGGATATCCTAACCTCCCTATGATCCTTCTGCTGTTAGTTGGACCCACCCTGAGTGAATACGTCATCTGGAACAGAATAGCCATACTTCGTTTATTTATCCTCAATGGGGAAATTGGGTAGTTCTTGCCCGTCCCATCTTGCTCTCCATGGGAGACACACATGCACATACCTCCCTCTCCCTCAGTGTCTCACCTCTGGCAGTGCCTGTGAATGCCACAGCTTTGAGGAGGAAGGACACGGCAGGGGAAATTAAAGAAGACCATTAAGGGGGGGGTCAGGAATGCCTTACAAGAGTGCCTTCATTACCTCGCTTTGCTGCTCGGTGAAGGTCTTGGGGACTGGAGTACAGTTAATGATCCAAGGTCTTCAGCTGCCTCCCCCCTTCTCCCCCCACCTTCTCTTAAGAGCCCCTAACCCCTCTCATGCCTACCAGTATAATTGGAAGCATATTCTGGAGGCAGTGAGCTGATGCTTCCAAACTTGCGTTTTGTGTGAATTTTCTGAATTGTTTTTTCTTTTTTTTGTTTTTGGTTTTGTGCATTCAAGTGCACACGCGTGTACACGTGGGCAGAGCTAGCCTCTGCAAGCACTGCCTGCGTAGCTCCACGCAGAGCCGTCTGCAGTGGTCAGTGTGCTAGTGGAGATAGTGTGTGTGTGTGTGTGTGTGTGTGTGCGTGCGTGCGTGTGCACGTGTGCCTTGTAGGCAAAAGTGATGATAGCACCGTGAACCAGACACGAGACCTTAACTACACACCTTTTAACATGTGTAAATACTTTAAGCCGTCGTAGTCTGTTCATTACCCCATTTCATTCACTTCTCTGTCTGAGCTGCCTGGAATGGCTGGTTCTACAGGCCCATGAATGTTCAGGTTTGCAAGTCCGACTCAACAGGAAGTAACACAGAGAGAGAGAGAGGGAAAGTGGGCTGCAGAGATCACAGGAACTGGAGGGGAAAGACAAGTCTGACAGGAAGCTAATGAGCATCGCATCAGTGAAGTGAAGCTGGGATGGGGGATGGGATGCAGGGCGAACTTCCATATTTTCATCAGGGAGACGCTTGGAGGATTTTTCTTGATGAACAGCGGAAAAAAATGCAGGAAAATGGTAGGGGAGAGAGTAGGAAAATAGTTTGTGAAAATAGACCGGACGGTTCAAAGTAACAAGGAATAAAAGCAGCGCACTGCCATCTGTGCAGGGAACTTTTGACCTTAAGTTCCATTTCTGGACAGGTTTGGATCAGGTAGGCAGCCAGTGATGGAGGCGGGTGGGCAGAGATGAAACCAGGCAGGCGGCCAGAGATCAGGGAAGGGAGGCAGCCGGAGACCGGGGAAAGGAGACAACCTGAGATCGAGGCAGGGAGGCAACCTGAGATCGAGGCAGGGAGGCAACCTGAGATCGAGGCAGGGAGGCAGCCAGAGATCGAGGCAGGGAGGCAGCCAGAGATCGAGGCAGCCAGAGATCGAGGCAGAGAGGCAGCCAGAGATCGAGGCAGCCAGAGATCAAGGCAGAGAAGCAGCCAGAGATCAAGGCAGGTAAAGCTGAAGGCAGGGAAGCAGGTTGAGGCAGGGAGAAATACAGAGATTGAGCTAGAGTAGCAGATAAAGACCAAAGCAGCCAGATACCGAAGCAGGGTTGGAGCTGCAGATCAAAGCAGCGAGAATCTGCCTTTATCGACTGCAGTCTTTATCATAAGATTGTTATATGACAGTGATTACATATTTAAAAACACAGATAGATACGGTGCTCCTCCTTCCACCTTTTCCTGAAAAATAGCCCAATTGTTTTACCCCCAACCAACATATTGGATAATCAGATAGGGGGAGCACCCCAGATGCCCACAGGGTGGTTCGTTCTGCCACCAGTGGCGCTCAGAGCCCAACACGCACCCTGAATCGATCTTGTTGTTGCCAAGGCAACGTGGCAGCACACTGGCCCCCGCTGGCACTTTCGTCCACCGTTCTTGGTGCCTCGCCAGAGCTTCGAGGGGCTGCCCCTTTGACTCCGTGAACCTCTCTTTGCCATGTATACTGCATTCAGATCATCGGTGTAATGACATGGGTTAGAACCGCGGTCACCCGTAACATGGCCTTCTAGGTCTCTCCCTCATGTGACCCCCACCCCCCCGGGCTTTCCCAGAGAATCACACAGTCGTTCGACTTGGTTTCCATTTGCCCTTTGGTGGGATGACGATCCTCTCTTGCTAACCTGTAATGTCCGTTTTTTTCCACACAACCCTTCGTTTTCCATTTTTTTTCTGCTTAAAAATTCAATAGCAGTGTGGAGCACCTCCGGCTACCCAAAGGAAGAACAATTGAAATTCTCTGTTGTCCCCCCCATTTTTGCAGTTATGCCCGTGTCTGAATCCATAGTCTCCTGGCTAACTGTCATACCGCAGGATCTCTTGTGTATATATCTTTGCCGTGGCCGCTCTCAGACTGTCTGGAGCTTTCTGGAGGCCGAGAGGGAGGACACGCAATCTCTTCGGTCCTCTCTACTCTGTTCTTTCTCTCGTTTTCTTTTGCGCTTTGATTTTTGCCTCTGCCCCCCGACCTGTATTTCCAGAGAGGGGAATGTAGGAGTGTCGCACTATTCATGTGAGCGGCACAAGCTTCCGATATCGGTTTTCGGTTCCCGACGTGCAGCTCAGTGGGTTTAGGTATCTGTGTCCACATCCAGAAGATCATGGGTTTAATGCCGGAAGAATCATACTGAGCAAGGCCTTTAAGCTCAACTGCTCCAGGGATCTGAACCTGACCCCTGTGGCCTAAAACCCAAGCTGTCCTTATTTGTACTTTGCTTTGGAGAAAAAATATAAAATAAATACAGTGCAAGGGCATCTCATATTGAGCTTTGTCAGGATGGGATTAGGGATCATTACCTGTATGGGATGTCAGTAGAAGGTAGGTATATGTACTAATATAAATGAGGGTTTCTGGGATGTCTGATTGGGAAGTTGTTAGAGACTCGGATGGGCACTGGGACTGATGGCTGCCATCCTCCCACCACCAAGGTCGAGTGAGCCTGGATTTTCTACAAGCTGGCTTCCTCACTAGCTGTAGCCACACACAAATCTGGTGTCATAATCGTACAGGTCATGCCTGTGGTGTTGGTTTGCCCCAGTATGATGGGGATGGCGTGTGAAGCGTAGAATAGGTTTATCCTAGTGAAAGAAGACTCAGTGTGTGTTTGGGAGTGGGGGGACACTGTGGTAGCTTAGTGACTCTGCACCAAAGTTCATCCGGTTGATAGCTGCTTATGTAATGTAATTGCTCTGCTATGTGCATGTTGTATATATGTGTTGCATTGTATGTCCATGACCCTGGTAAATTCAGCTGGATGAATGGTGAGGAGGAGAATGAGTACCATTTTATCAAATAGGCAGTCCTCAGGGGCGGGGCTTCTTCACCTGACAGCAGCTATATGGAGAGTCAGCAGGACTTACTGTGCCATGTGCCCCGCTCTCCCCCTTCCCCTGCCACTGTAGCCCCGCCCCTGCCACTGTAGCCCCGCCCCTCACTCTCTGAATCTGGCTCCTTTCATCAGTAAGCTACTTTCTGCATCAAATCTCATTTTCTGTCATTTTATTGGATTCTGTCTCATTTACTCTATGTGTTCCCTGGCTTTTCTGTATGGGATGCCTCTGTTAGCCATGGTGCGGCCTGAGTGTCTCTATTGATGTTAATATTAGCCCAGCACTTCCTGTGTAGTTCGGCTGGTCTGACTCTGTGTGGGTTTCCCATTGCTATTTAAGCACCTCTCTCAGTGCTCCGAGAAAAAGGCTAAATCGGTTCAATTAGCAGAATAATTAGTTGAGTCAAGTGGCTGAAACCCCCTCCCCCCCTGCTAGGTTCTGGGGAATGTGGGTCAGGTCATGTTCCACCAGACGGTCAGGGATTGCAGCCGCTTTACCTCCAGGAAGCACCATCAGGGACGGGGCAAGTTTTAGGGACATCTGCTCCCCCTCCCCACCTTGGCTGTCAGCAGTTCTCCTACCTCCCGTCGTGGACCAACCGGCCACCCCCCAGCTTGGACTATTCAGTGATGCCTCACAGCATTCGGAAATGGCACACCTCAGCTCCTGTCGTTCTCTTCCACATTGGTTCTCAGAAGTCAGAATCAGTACTGGTACCTGTCTCCCTCTTGGTTCAGGTTCTCTCCTGGTCCTTAGCCGGGTGGCAGTCATAGAAGGTTGCAGAGGCTACACTGGACTTTCTGCCGGTCACAGTATGCCTCTGAGGTATAACTAAGCTGATTGGCTAGCTGACAGATATGGTCAGCTAAGGCAGTTGGCGTCCCATTCTCTGGCTAATTTGGGGCTCGGATTATATAGTGTCTCACTGTGTACTATGACTTAGGGTACAGTACATTAGGACACTGCAAGTCATCAGCTGGAATTGGGGCCTGACGGCTACAAAGTTCCCTCCTCTGCAGGTTCCTCGGAAAGGCTCTCTCGTACCCTTGAGTAAGGTCCTTAATTTCTTGTAGTCGACCGGAACTGTGCCAAAGCACCACCGAGCTGAGCTGCCCTGACGGATTGCGCCTGCTGCACAGGCAGATTCCCCTGCATTAAGAGTACCGCTCAGAACCCCAGGCTTGCCCTGCTGCTGGCTGGTGTGCCACCTCCCCAGTAAACCCCGCGACTTACAGTATCTCCTCGCCCAGCAGCGCCTGTACAGCCACGCATCTCCCCCCAGCCCGCTACCCTGTGGAAACCTAATCGCTTCATTGGCATCTGCTTTCGGGAACAGGGTGTGAGGGTATAATTATGCTTTTCCTGGGAAACCTCCACCCGAGACTCGTCCTGAGGGGGGGGGGGTGCCTGGGGCTGTGCGCCCCCCCCTTTCCCAGGACCGTTGCTGATGAGGACCCGGAGTCCGGCTATAAGCCATAGCGGTTCCCGAGGCATCATGGGAAGCGCGCCAGAGGGGTCTTATCGCGGTTTTCCGCGCGGCTGCCAGTCTGAGGCAAATATTTACGAAACGCCGGAGGCTGACGAGAGGCTTTATGGGCTCGCAGTCTTAAAGAGCCATGACTAAAGCCTGACTCACCTCTCCTTTTGTATTTACCATCTCTCTGTCTGAGAAAATCAGCCACAGATCAGGACACGTGTGAGACACCGTTAGGGTGCAGGCTTGGTGTGCGGGGCGCAGTCAGATCTCTATGCCTCTATCCATGTGGCATGTCACAAACGGGTGTGGAGGAGGGTGGGGGAGATGGAGTCTGGGACCTCCTGGGGCGACTAAGCTCCCCCATCAGTTTTCAGCGGCCCCTGGTTGGGTGGAGACTGGCTCCGTGACTCCCAGGCTTCTGCAGTGGTTGTCCGGTGGGTCGATATCCCCCCGCGAGGCCCCCTGCGCTGGCTAACTCGTGCCCCCGTCAACCCTTCGCTGGAACCCTGTGACTGCCTTCGCTTCAGCATAAATAAGGAGAAAGAGTCTGGTGGTGAAGAGATGGAGCTGGGCAGGACTGCACTCTGGGGGGGCGGGCAGCTAGTTATACAAGTGTCCCTACCTTGGCTTGCTGGCAACTTCTGTTTATTATGGTTTTTTTAAGTGCCGCCTTTGGTTGAATTTGCGGACATGTGCTCAGCACAAAGCTGCGGGGCCCCAGGGGCAGAAGGCAAATGCTTTTATTGCGTTTGCTTATTGTCACTTACCGGCACAGCAGAATTTTGGCACAAGCGATGCCTTCATCAGCTGCATCGTGGTGCAGGGGTGGAGGGGAGCCTCACGAGGCCTAGTCATTACTGTTGCAGTTTAGTCGTGGGCCGGGCTGTGTGGGTGGGGGCAGAGGTTAGACTGTGTGGGTGGGGCCGGAGGCGGAGCTGAGGTTTGAGGAGGAAACAAGGTTGGTGTTGGTAGAGCTTGAAGTGGAACACTAGGAGGAGCCAGAGGCAGGGATTTAAGGGTGGAGTCAGAGATGGGGCAACGTCAGAAGCAAGGCGAGTACAGAGCTCCCACAGTACCGGAGTGTTTCGTCACACCCCTCCCAGGAGAGTTCCTGATCCTAGCAAGTGCAGACAGACACCGTAGGAGTTCCCGGGACCTCTGAGTCGGGGTGTGGGCTCCTTGACAAGCTCACGTGTGGCAGATAGTCTTACTGCCAGTGTCCCCCCCACCCGCAGGGAATTATAATTAGTTTTTTAGGTCGCTCTTGTCTCTGGTGAGTTTTGCCCCAGTTGGGGGTGGACTTACTGCAAAATGCAGGCCAAGTGCACTAGGTTTGAAGGGGAGGTGAGCGATTGCCCGCCCCCCCCCCACAGCCCGCTTCAGACCTGACAGCATGCAGAGAAAGTGTCCTGGCGTGCGGCTGTCCGCTCCACTCGGGCACGGTGTTAAGCTGTGACTGACGCGCCATCTCAGGACGAGCTGCGCATGTCGGTCATGCCGCCAGACCGATTGCGGTACCGGCATGTCTCTGCCAGTGTGTGGCGGGGTCTCGGCCGAGACGAGCCCGATGACGCCTGTGGCCCATGCATGTCCACGTGCGTGGGCGGTTCCAGGCCCCGCCTCTTCTCACGCACAGATGGCACACACCGCAGATCGCCCCGGGGTAGTGGCGGAGCCGGGCCGAGGGAGGTCTGACTCCCACGAAAACCTCCTCGCTCAATAACAGAGACAGTGTGCAGTACAGTTATTGACTCAGCCACTTAGAAAATCATTTAATCTGCCTTTATATTGTGTGTTCTTGCACACCTGTCTTGCATTTCTGCACCTGTAAACTGCAGTCTTCCTGTTAGGAGTGCGAAAGTAATCTGATGGGATTTGAACCGCCGATATCTCAGGTATAGCATCAACACCACCCCCAGCGATCGTGAAAAATTCCTTTGTGCTCTTATAAGTCTGATCGACGAGAAACAACACGAAAATTTTCAATTACAGGATGAGGGATCCAGTGCGATGCTATTAACACGGAAAACCTGTTTACAACATAATAGAGGTAGGTTATTACAGTGGACATGCCCCCTCAAGTCCCTTTCGCCGTCGTTTTGGGAACAGTGGTAACTGCAGCCCCTCCATCATCCTCATCCAGATGCTAATTATTCCCATATTTTATTTCATGCGGAGAACAAACTGGACTCGTGCTGTTTATGTACATCCTCTCTGGGATTTTACTGCCCGTGTTGATGGTTCTACTCCAGGGCCTCAGAAGGACATGTGCTTTGGTTAATGACCAGAGCCACCGCCGGATTCTAGCTCATTAAGGCTGACGGGCAGGGCAGCCTGACTGAGGGGCTTGACACGTCGTTAGCAGCTGCGAATTCCCCCCGCCGCCGTCCGTCTCGTCGCATTTGGGTCACCGTGGTGTTTTCAGAAGTTGTCGCTTTCAGACGAGCAATTCTGGAGCCAGCCCGACAGCGTGGTCCTGGTCAGAAGCAGCACTGCAGCCTGGTGTGGACCAAACCCCGGCACGCTCCGGTTATCAAACAAGGCCTTCCGATGAGTCTGCGTGACAGTTCCAAGGACGATCTTTCTGGAAGCTTCCTTCTGAAATTCTAGTGATCCTTGCTCAATCCCAGAAGTAAACAGGATTGCCGGAGAGCTTGTGCAGGTGAAAGGGGGGGGCGGGGGGCAGACATACCCAGGAGTATGAAGACACCTTAAAAGCATTGCTTTGTGTTTGAATCTGTAGGATTCTGGAAAGTTTCTGAAATGTGATGTCAACCGTCCTCGGAGAGGCAGGGTTTCACCACCAGTCCCAGCTGTGGCTGGCTACTGACTTCGAGGACCTTTGCACCAATCAGTGCCCACTTAGGACACTGGACAGGGTAGGGGGACCCAGACCGTGCAGACAAAACATCGACCACAGCTCGGGCTTTGGCCTGCGTTGCCATGACGACTCACATCCAGCGCCGACTGCTAAGCAGGGTTGCCATGGAGACTCCGGATGCCTGAAGGGGGCCGTTATTAATTGGAGGGAACGAGAAACCGGGAGAGGCACGGGAGACAAAGGGGTTTCTGCGGGTTTGCCTGGCAGTGCAACGAGCTGCTTAATTAGCGCAAACTGTTTCCGTCTCCCTCTCTGGCGAGGTGTCGGTGATACCTTTTTCCAGTCGGATGCCCATCGAGGGCTCTCAAGTTCAGGTGCGGAGGGAGGGGGAATGCAGAAGGGAAGCAATGTGTGCTTTATCCAGCATGCGTTCTGCCTCAAAACATGCCCGAGGTTGCTTAGAGAAGGGCCAGCCACTGGCTTCCATGCGCCTCGCTGTGTTATGCCCCAAAACATGGCCCCACCCAGCCCTCGTTCTGCCTCAGGTGATCTTTAGACCTTAAACCTGCTGCAGGGTGAAGATTACATGAGGAAAAAAATTAACCAATCTCGTTAACAATGTTCTGAGATGCCTTTGTGCAGAAGTGTGGCTGACACCGATGGGGCATTGATTAACGTAGAGGGAGGGAGCAGTGCGTGCGTGTGTGTGTGTGTGTGTGTGTGTGTGTGTGTGTGTGTGTGTGTGTGTGTGTGTGTGCGAGCAGGTTTACCTATCCTTATGGGGACACAATGTCCCCATAACGTGATAAATATCTGGTTTTTTTTCCCTTATGGGGACTGGTTTCCTGGTACCCATAAGGGAAAACTATTTTATAAAAATCGGTGACTGCTATGAAAAAACTAAAAATGCAAAAACTCTTGTATTTTG
>JAODJU010004491.1:0-11588 GCA_026776725.1 Gnathonemus echidnorhynchus
CTATAACAATCAGTGGTACACGTTACTATGCTAAACATAATTAATATTTAATGGAAACAAAATAAATGGTGATTTAACAGGAAAATAATGGTAACACTGCTGCCAGTTATTTCCTGTTTTATTCTGTGATTCACAGTAAATTCCTGTTGAAAAACATTACGGGGAGTGCACTGTAAAAAAACATTAACAGTAATTAACTGTTAAAATAACAGGAAAATAATGGTAACCCTGCTGCCAGTAATTTCCTGTTATTTAACAGGGAAATAATTAACAGTGTAGCCATCCAACAATACATCAGTAACTTGTTAGAGAACAGAAGAAATTCTTGTTACTTTTATTGTGTTACTGTTTATTTGTAAATATTCTAATGTTAAATTGTGTTGAGCAAATATATACTTACTACCCAGACCTTAAACAATTTCTTTTCTTCCTTTTTTTACTCTAAACATTTTCTTTGACAACCTAAGACTTTTGCAGAGTACTGTATTCACATTAACTGGCAAAGACTACAATTTAGATGCTAAAACATTTTGAAATAATGATTCTAATGAACTTAGAATCTTAATTGAAGATGCTAATCTGAGAAAGTCATGTTTGCATGCCGTTAGTGTGATGCATTCATTATCACACCAGATTCCTGTCTGTTACATGGAACAGCAAAGAATAAATCATAGCATCAATCCCATTACATCATTCTGAAGCTGCCAGACTCTGGAATATAACATGTCTTGTCATGAACTACCCAGCTTCACAGGTTGAATTCAGCTGCCATCCTCATTGGTCAGACTTCTTCCTCAGTCCGGACCTGTATGCATCCTCATTGGTCAGACTTCTTCCTCAGCCGTTACATGCGTGCATCCTCATTGGTCAGACTTCCTCCTCAGCCGTTGCATGTGTGCATCCTCATTGGTCAGTCTTCTTCCTCAGCCGTTACATGTGTGCATCCTCATTGGTCAGACTTCTTCCTCAGCCGTTGCATGTGTGCATCCTCATTGGTCAGTCTTCTTCCTCAGCCGTTACATGTGTGCATCATCATTGGTCAGACTTCTTCCTCAGCCGTTACATGTGTGCATCCTCATTGGTCAGACTTCTTCCTCAGCCGTTACATGTGTGCATCCTCATTGGCCAGTCTTCTTCCTCAGCGGGGACATGTGTGCAACATTTATTCTTCAGATGAGACCATTTTAAAGAATCATGCAGCCCAGTTACAATCACGAAATAAGTAATTTTACATGTTTTGTATGTCATGTATTCATGTTTTGTCATTTGTCTCCTTAATTTGCATAAATAAATATACCATACTTAAATAGCTGTGAGTTAAACAGCTCAAACTTGCTTACTTCCACTGTTTCATATAATACAAGAAGCAGTGAACCCAGCTAACAGTGTGATTGGTTTTAGGTCCCAGACTTGGTGAGTGAGGTACAGGTCCATTTATGTATTAGTGCTAAAGTACTAATACAGTACCACAAGTCAACTCTGCTGAGCATTTTCCACCCATTATTCTTCCTCCTTTTCTTCCTCCTTTTCCTTTTCTTCTTCTGTGATAGAAAAACAGCTATTATGCAGTATGTATGTTGCCTTCACATTAATATGCATTCCAAATGGAAAGTACAATGTTACAGCACAAAATATTCAGAAAAGAAAGAATACAGAGATAAAATGGTTAATACTTTAAAAAGTTCAAGTACTTTCTTTGAGAAGGATTTTGGTGTTGCTATTTTAAGATTAAGTTTTTTCAGAATAAATGCTGGAACCAGGCAGTTCTGCCTCTCTGCGACCTCGATAATTTCCCTCCACCCCTCTATCTGTGACACTCTGGAAGAGCAAAAGAATTAAATCCATTTTCTAGTGACACAACTACTGCATGGCACCTGCTGTCAAGAAATGTGACTCTAAGCAGGGACCTGGCTTCCCGGAATGTGAGGTAATAAGCATTTTAACTGTACTAGTGTACTCCATGGGTGAATCAGCAATAGTCCACATAATTACAGCGCCAAGGGGTGAGCTTCAACAATGAGAAGCAAAAATGTCAAATTCAAATTCAATTATTCAGGCCTCTAGATAAAATAATGAGAACAATGGTGATATAAAAGAATGACAATATCTTAAGTGTACTTACGTATCATAGAGGTACAATATGACACTTTAAATGGATGAGTTAAATTTCAAAATCTACGAAGAGAGCCCAGCTCTGTCAGACGCGAAGAGGCTCTGTAGATATGGACTGAATGTCCCAACTGAAGATGTACTTAAAATTTATATCTGCAAATTAAAATGATGTCACTACCTGTTGATTATGTTGTTGGTGTTTTCTATTTATCCTGCCCACAATGTAAGTGAGCATGTGTGTCGTTAGATCTACAATATAAATAGGTAAAGAGACTGACAGTATTTGTTTTGTCATAAGCCCCTGGAATACAAATATCCAAAGAATCATGTGATGAAAATACTGTTTCCATGGTGCAGCTGTTTATGTTTCTCATTTATTTTAAATCAAGGGTGAAATCTATATTAAAGGATTCCCCAGAGTCTTAAAATGCAACCAAATTGTTGTGCAGTTTGACATCATGGTCATTTCCATTTTAATTTAATCACTGTATATTGGGAAGCAGAACACAATTTTAAGACAGTATATTCTGAGCATATTTTCATTCCTCTAATATAATCACATGCCATTCAGAATGAGACAGTAAAGAACAGAATGTGCTAAATAAAATAAATACCCTTCATTTTAGCAAAGTGACACTTCCCTCAGCTCAGTTGATCTCTAATGCACTATTTCTGAAGTCACCACAGGTATCCAAAATAACTGCAGTTAGTAATTATATATGTGCTATTGTATTGTTTAATATTAAGAAAGTGATGAAACCTTAGATGTGTAATCAAACATTTTTGTTCTTGTCATTTTCCTTAAAGGTTTGTGGATGAATGGGGTTGGGTAAAGGCTGCTTTTTTCCTCTGAAAAGTGAAATTCTTTCAAAGCAGATTGGAGTTTCTTTCTCCCTTCCCACATCACAACTTCCTACATGTGAAGAACGAGGGCGGAAACTGACTGAAGACACTGACTCACCGTGTCGGCATCCTCATCTGTGTCTACCCTCAGCTTTGCTGGCTGGCATTTCACTTTTGTCTGCATCTACCTTTAATCTCACTGACCAAGATCCTCACTTTCATATGCGTCTACCTTCAGCTTTACTGGCTGGCATCCTCAGCCTAGCCACCAGGTCTCAGCTGCCTGGAAGGAGCCTTAATCCTTATCTCACCAGAAAGTGACTGCAGGCCCATCTCAAATAACTTTTACATAAATCTTAAACTGCTGCAGAATGGGAAGGCTGAGGTTAGATGTCCCTTGCAAATATATTTTTAGCACAGCTCCAATACAATTATTTCATAATTGTCCAAAATCATTCTGTTGTTTTAAAAAGGTTCCCTAAAGTGGGGCAATGTGTAACTGCAGATCTGGATACCCTGCCTGTAATCAGAAGGTTGCCAGTTCACATCACATGCCAGTGGAAGGATGTCACCATTGAGCGCTTGAAGAAGGTCTTGACCCAAACTGCTACAGAGACCGGCTGATCCTGCGTTCTCAAAAATGTATGATACTTTGGACAAAAGCACCTGCTAAATAAGTCAAGCAGTCAAGCCATGAGGACACAGAGGGGTTAATAAACAGGGTTTTATTATTCAAAATAATATAAACAACCAATATCAAATCATATTACAGAACTAATTGGCCAAAAAAAGGCAACAAAACATAACGAAACCTAATATTAACTCATGAGCAAAGAAATGAAACTCAAAACTACCTTCCCTAATACAGAAATGAAGAAATACAAATACAGACGCTCCTCTACTTACGAATGAGATACGTTCCGAACGGCCGTTCGTCTGTCGTTATTCAACATCATTTTAAGGGTTTACGCAAGTACAAAGAACTAAGATGCTGGGAGTACACACGCTACGCTGCTGTGCGGCAGGAGTAGCAACCAGAAGTTGTACTAGTCGGAATTGGCGCACAGGAAAAAAAAAAAAAATTGAAGTTGTGGACAGGAAATGGGAGTCCAAGGAACACAATTTTGGCTTTCAGTCCTCTTCATCCGTATGTTTGAAAGTTCATAAGTTGAAAGTCCATAAGTAGAGGAGCGTCTGTAATGACATGCCCGGGCCATTTATACACACCAGGGGGGAACACACATGAACAAATGTACAACATTAACCCACAAAGAACTATGACAAAAAGTTCTCTCTTCACTTGGCAACCACTTGAGCTCTTCCAATCAGCTGAAATCACAGGGACTCCTTGCCCCTTAGACGTCAGCCACACCCTTGTTTGCCACAGGACTGGACCTCCTCAACCATCAGGTAACTCGAAAGAACACAAAGTTGATCACAACAGAAAAATACCTTCATGCTTTCAGCACGTGTGCACTCCATGACAGACAATATAAAGATAACATAAATAAACTCTTAACAAAACCAATCTTGCGCGATCATTATTTACCTACTGTAGATGTCTGACTGCAAATAAAATAATACAGTAAAATGCCTTTATAGTGGACTCGCTTATAACTGAATATTGTCTATAACAGATGAAGTCTGCTGGTCCCGGCCATGCACTTTTACAAACATCTAGAAAAAGCATTGGATATAGCGGACTCGCATATAACAGAATTAAGCTTATAATAGACAAACAATTTGGTCCCCAGGGCCGCTTTTAGCTGTAGTTTTGTTCGGCTATAACAGACATACAGAAAAAGCATCAGATATAGCAGACTCACATATAACGGAATTTCGCTTGAAATGGACATACAATTTAGTCCCCAGGACTGCTTTTAGCTGTAGTTTTGGGTGGCTATAATGGACATGCAGGCTCCACTTACAAGGCGCATGGTGTGCCGGTGATATCCAGCGCAGATACGTAGTCGGAATTATTAACAGTCGCACATCTGGTCAGGTAAAGTTGGATTACTACATGTGCAATATAATAATCTATGCCACAAGTATGTCTGCTGGGGTGTGGCACGAGTAAATGTTCTCCTGCAGTTGTTCTGGACATACAGCAACTCTGGATATAACGGACTTTGGATATAATGGATTGTTTTGCCAGGTCCCTTGAAGTCCGTTATAATGGGATTTTACTGTAATGCAAACAATAATCTAATGAAATGAAAGAGGGTGCGATAGAAATATTACCCTGTGTGACCTCGGCCATCACATAGACATTGAGGTCTCCAGGTAAAAATATAGTTTTCCTTGACACAACCAAAGGTGATATATAATTTACACAAAGAATAGTTATTTGCCGGAACCCTTAATCCAGACACAGAGAGAAAAAAATAATTTGCACATCCTTCAACTGATGGACCAGCTTGTAGGAACAAATTCTGTCTGTCCCTCTACTGACATTGATGAACTTCAATACTCCAGACTGGAAGATGGATGGGAAGGGCATGATGTAAGCAAACCAAATCATTCCAGATACTGAATATAAAACGAGACTGAAACTTTTCTTCACTTTATACATATAGATTAGGGCTGCACAATAACACATCACAATATCACAGTGCAATATGTGAAATTTCCATGAGTAACACTGCGATATTTATAACACAAGCGAAGAGAAGAAATTACCCGAAATAAACTATAGCCAAATAAAACTTATTATCTACCGACCGAGTCTGTCAAAAAGTTTGGTGGTGTTGCAAAGAGTTGTGTCAACACACACAAAGCAGTGCCAAGAGATGCAATGTCATTCTTGCCCTGAAACAATATATCATGCAGCCCTAATACAGATAAGTATTTGGTGTTAGTGTTTTAATCCTGCTTCTTTCACTGTCGCCTCCTCCTGATTGATCTAACTTATACACGGCTTCAGAGAATGCAGACAAAGGGATGGGAGAGGATGTTTTTTTCCTCCTGTTAAATAACTGAAGTCTCTCATTGTACAATATTCTTTTGTAATTTAAATAACATTTGATTCAGCTCCACAGCTGCTGTCTGCACAATGCCAAAAGGTTGTTGCTGTCTTAAACTGCACCTTTTGCATGAATAACTTGCCATGTTTCTTTAGAATTTATGTTGCAAGTCAAACTTGTAGAAATAACACTTCACAGCCTCCCCTGGGGTAGATACCTGCATTTTCTGTGTTCTTTATGTGGCTGAAGTCTGTCCATTCATCCATTCATTCATCTTCAATAATGCTTATAAAGTATAGGGTTACAGGGGGGCCTAGAGCCCGCTACTGGCTAAGGCAGGGGAGCACTCTGGATGGGATGCCAGTCCATCACAGGGCACACACTCTCCATCAAAACTTGTGGGCAATTTATAGACATCAGTTTATCAATAAACCCACACAGGAAGCATGGAAAGAACATACAAGCTCCTTTAAACCTGGAGATATGAGGCTATAGTCCTAAACATCAAACCTCTTGTTTCCTTGCAGGGTATTTATACAATCAGCCATAAAATTAAACCTCCTGCGTAATATTGTGTAGGTCTCCCTTGTGCCGTCAAAACAGCTCTGACCCATCAAAGTATGGATTCCACAAGAGCCCTGAAGGTGTCCTGTGGTATCTGGCACCAAGACCTTAGCAGCAAACCCAACAATCAGTCCTGAACTATTTTTGCAGTGTGGCAGGGCACATTATCCTGCTGAAAGAGTCCACTGCCATCACAGAATACCATTGCCATGAAGAGGTGTACTTGGTCTGCAACAATGTTTAAGTAGGTGGTACGTGTCAAAGTAACATCCACATGAATGCCCTTGGTTTCCCAACAGAATATTACACAAAGTATTACACTGCCTCCACTGGCTTGCCTTCTAATTGTGCATCCTGGTGCCATCTATTCCCCAGGAAAACAATGCATACACACCCAGCCATCCACATGATGTAACAGAAAACATGACTTATTAGACCAGGCCCCCTTCTTCCATTGCTCCATGTTCCAGTTCTGACTCTCACATGCCCATTGTAGGTGTTTTCAGCAGTGGACAGGAGTCAGCATGGGCACTGTGACCGGTCTATGGTTATGCAGCCCGTTACGCAGCAAGCGACAATGCATTGTGTTTTCTGACACCTTTGTATCATGGCCAGCATTAAGGTTTTCAGCAATTTGTGCTCCAGTAGCTCTCCTGTGGGATTGGAGCGGACAGGCTAGCCTTCGCTCCCCACACTCATCAGTGAGCCTTGGAAGCCCATGACTCTATTGCCAGTTCACCAGTTGGCCTTCCTTGGACCACTTTTAGTGGTTACTGACCACTGCATACCAGGAACACCCCACAGGAGAGCCATTTTGGAGATACTCTGACCCAGTCATCTAGCCATCAGAATTTGTCCCTAGTCAAAGTCATTGAAATCCTTATGCTAGCCCATTTTTCCTGCTTTGAACACATACATTTCAAGAAGTGACTGTTCCCTTGCCTAAAATATAATGTCACCCTTCACTGGTGCCATTGTAACAAGATAATCAATGTTATTCACTCCACCTGTCAGTGGTTTTAATGTAATTGTTGAACAGTGTAGGTTGCTATACATAACTGTATTAGATTTTGCCTTCTGATGGACTGCCTAAAACCATTACTGGAAGCCTCAGTAACACAAGTCAACAATGCTGGGATTCAGGAAATATATTTGACATGCGGGGGACCAGACAGTGAGCAAACGTTCTGAACTTTTAAGCTTATCCAGTCATGCTTGATGAGGCATTCAGTGTGATTAGGGCTAATGCTTTTATATATTAAACCCTTTAACTGACACTAGCCAACATACGTACACTGTTTCTTTGTATGGTGTGGAGTTACAAATGGCCTGTTGGACAATAGCAGAAACAACAGCCTTCTCTACAGTGTGTTGCAAGTTTAAATTTACTGAGCACCAGTATACTGTAATGTTACATATTATGAAAGGACACATTCATAGATTTATATCTTTATTCTAAAAGACTTTAACATTAGGTCAAAAAGAGATGAAATCATTTTCTTTGTTGCAGTTAGATAAATAAGCCTATCAGAGATATGGGAACATTATGTTGACAACTGCATCCAACATAGGCTTGGGATTAAGTTATATATAATTTAAGTATACTTACATTGCTTCCGTTTGAAAGAACACTGTGAGAGATCTTTGTTTTTTTCTCAAATACATTGTTTTTTTGTATTGCATACTGCTTTGGTTTGTGTGACACAATTTAAGGCAGCTCAGTCCTCATCTTGTTCAGGACCCAAAACCTGCAATGCTGGAACACAAGCAGAATGTATGAAGTCACATATGGGGCAAGTATAGATGTTTTTGAATAAAATGTTTTAGAAAGTGCCCCAATGCAAAGCTCCACCCCTCTTCACCCTGCCCCAGCCCACCGCAATGATAAAAGATAAAAAATGCTAGTATTATGACATGAGTATTGCCATTCATTAATATGAGCTACTCAAGAACAATCACTGTAAAAATTCAGTATCTCACATGTCCTTTGACACTATTTATCTGTCCTGTTTGTTCACTTTTCTTCTGATCAAGGTGTTTTAAGGTATTTCCATTTCAGGGAAAATGGGTGTTTACATCTGATGTGTTCTCAGAAGGTGTTGTGCTCATCTAGTAAAAGGTTCTTTTTAATTGAATGCACTTTTGTGAAAACCTTAATTGGAAATGTTCTTTGCTTCTTGTTTGCTGCGAGATAAGACACTGGGAGCTTTTACAGCAGTAATGAGAGAGCTTGACAGTCATTAACATACATTAAATCCCCTACAGGCCTCTGGACAGCAGTAACTGTAGCTATGCACCATTTGTATAGTAGTGAAGTCTTAGCTGATTGTGTTTGTCAATCACAAAGCTACAGTAGCTAGAGGCTATTACAGGGCCTAAGAACCCAATGCAGATGGTATCACATCCAGATTCTTTATGATGCTCTGCAGGTTTGTCTGTTTGAATAGATCAGGGTTTTATAGCTTTGCAAGACACTTCAGATGATGATAGTAGGAAATAAGCCCTTTTTGGGTCATTATGGGAAGAAGGCTATAATAAAAGGTGTTGTGGGTCAATGTGGATAGTGGCTGCTTTAACCATCCGGATGTGATTTCCATCCCATCACGATTAGTCCTAATGCCAATGGCAAGCCATTCAGAACGGATGCACCTTGAGTAGTGAAATCCAGTTTGTTTAACTGCGGAGTTCAAAGTAGTACTGCAGAATATGAAAAGGGCTGCCACATTGATTGATTCCTCAGAAGAAAAACAATAGCTAGGTCCTCTATGTGTGCATAGATAATCACAAATACAGATGTGCTGGCAGTGGATACCCAAAGCACCATAAAAAATGACTTTAACTTTGAAATAACTAAATCACAATTACAAATGCTGCTACAAAAGGTGAATTGTATTAGTTGGAAAGCCAATTAGCAGTGTGTCAGCTATAAAAGAGGTCTGACGGTGAACAATGTAATATGTGAATTTTGGTGAAAAATAGCAGTCACAAAAACTGCACAATTATTTAATGCTGTCAAAAATCTGACAGCATATGCCAAACACAGGAAAATCACATCAACAGAGGAACTGTGATCGCGACTCAAAGCTCAACAACAGGGACAGATAAGCAATTAGAAGAATATATATGCTTACATTCTAGGACAATGCACAGAAATGCAAAAGAACAACCTGGAACCCTGAACAGTGGAACAGAAAAATATGAGTCAATTTTCACTTTTTTTATCCCCTTTTCCTACATTTGGTTGGGTTACCTGTGGAGAAAGCCATTGCCTGTCCCCACCATGGAACGTCCATTGCTATTAAGTATGGTGGTGGTGGTGGGGGGGGTTCATAATGGTTTGGGCAGCCATCTTATGGGAGTCATTCAGTTCTATAATTTTCATGCACAGTTGTACAATGACCAAGGAATATGAGGCCATTTTACTGGACCAGGTGCACCCTATGGTGGATGCACATTCCAAGATGATTGTGCCCTCATACACTGCTAAACATTCTCACCAGTGTTTTCATAAACACCAGGATGAAGTCAGGTGCCTTCCATGGTTGCCCCATTCAGCAGATCAAAACATCACTGAGCTCGGTCCTCGGGCAATCCTCACACGCAGCTTCCCAAGATGAGCAATTTGGGGACAGTCATTTACCTAACTGTCTTTTTTGGGTTTTTTGGACCCCCAGGAGCAGGAGAACAGAAATAAATTGAGATTTTTTTTCTGTATAAATTGTGATTGAACATTATTGTATATAAATAAAGAATCAACAAATGGATTATATTTGCTGCTTGCATTCAGTATTGACATGATGCAAATATGGTCTTTTTAAATGCTAATGGAATTACGTTATATTGGTCGGCATAAACGTCATTACTGTTGACAAGTCTCTTGCAGTGATCCGCTTTGCAGTTGCACTTCTGGCATCACCCAGCATGTACTAGCTGCCAAACCCACTTAGGGACTGACAGTTAAATTGTTCATTGTGCTCAAAATTCTATGTTAAACACAACTTTTAAAAACAAACACTCGCTCACACACAGTCACACTCCAGGTGTGATTTAGAGATCCAAATTAGCCTAATTGCATGTCTTTGGACTGTAGGCAGAAACCACAGTGGTGAGAGGTGACAGCACCACTCACTGAGCCACCATGCTGTCCTTTAATTTGGAAATTATTCTCAAAACAATAACTAGTGATGCTGTGAGAATGATATTCCAGTAGCTGTATACATGCTATAAATCAGCAAACTACACTGGAAACCAAGAAATTAACAGGAAAAGGTAAGAATTTAACAGGTATAATCGTCATTAAAAAATATTTTACTGTATTACAACAAAAACCTGCTCACATATCAGCTGTTTTAATATTTTTCAAAAGACACAGGTAGTGTGAAAAAATCTGTCCTCTAGAGGGCAAAAGATCTACAGGACAGAGGGAAGGGAGAATCCAACTGGGAAATTTTATTAGTACCCTAGGTATGCATCAGAAAACAGCCCAAACAACTTACAATCCAATTGTTTAGCTCTCTGGGACAAATTCTGAGCCTGTAAGAGCTGTACAAAGGTTTAAAGATAATCTCTCCCTAACACACATGGTGAACTCTGAATTCAGTTATCTCTTCAGAAGGTGTAATTCTGGCACATGAACATTCTATATAGACCAATCTATGACATTGTAGGTACGTTGACCCTTGTCGGTACATTGCCAGCTGCCTGCAGTTCAGGACATTCACCTCACAAACAGCCTCAGAAAAGCCCACAGCCCACAAGGACAGACCCCAGTCATCCACTACAGTCATTTGTACAAATGGCAATTAAGCCATTCAACATTTCTGAAACCTGCCTTTTCATAGTTTTAATGACAGTATGAACTATTCTTTACACTGATGCTGAATAACAAGCTTTTCCAAAAATGCAGAGAAATGTATTATTTACAATATGGTGCAATACTCTTACATATGCCATATGTTACAGGCTAAGTTTTTTATTAAAAACTAACTGAGACACACACAAACTCACACACACAGACACACATACACGCTAGGGTTATGACTACAAAATTTTTTTCAAAACTTGAATTTTCCTGATGTTGCATTTGATGAACTTTTACCCATAGAT
>JAODJU010004493.1:0-11556 GCA_026776725.1 Gnathonemus echidnorhynchus
GACCCCCACCATCCCCCTTTAAATATTTGTCAGCTTGATCATTGAGGATAACAAGCAGGTTGTGTAAATTGCTGGCCTGTATACTGCCAGTCGCTGCTAGACTTCACTGTCTGCTACTTGAACAGATGGACCCTGCTACAACACGACTGAGAGAAGTGTTTGAAATATACAGTACTTGTGGCTGTGCTCTACGGCAGCGGTACTCAACAGGCATCCGGAAAGAAACACAATGTTATTCAGACCACGTGATCAACAGCCAGCACAGCCCTTCACACTTGGTCGGGAAAATCTACCAATGGCTTCTAAAACTGGACTAAAATTAACATTGCCAAAAACTAATACAACTAAAGTGAAATTAAACTGAAAGAAATTAAACTGAAAGAAATTAAACTGAAGGAAATTAAACTGAAGGAAATGTTCAGGGCAAAAGTATTACAATAAAAACTAATTTTAACAAATGGAAGTAAAATTACCTTGCATGGTAACATTACTACTACTACTACAGTACTGTGCAAAAGTTTTAGGCAGTCAAAGGAAATGATGTTTAAATGATTTTCATGTTGATGCAAAACTGTGATATTGTGTTTAAGTGTGTCAGCTTAGCCATTACAAAACCAGTAATTGTAGCAACCATGAAAAAGTATTTTTTACTCCACCACATTCCCACATTGTTTGAGTAATCAATACCTCATCAGGTTATTTGAGTAAGTAAGTTAATTAGTTAATTAGTAGCTGGTGGTGAAATTGAATGAATACATGGAATGGCTGAGGTAGCCCTCATGAGAGGTTTGCAACCAAAGCAGAATTATTCAAGCTGTCCAACCAGATATGTGTCGCAACCTACGGGATGAAGGACTCGACAGCAGGCATTGTGGAGAAACAAAAGGGGTTTTATTGAACTCAATAAACAGAGACTAGAAAGAAACAGGATCACAATGGATCAAAAAACAGGACTGGAACCAAGGAGGGCACACGGGACAGGAAGGTTCAACATCAATGACCGGACTGGAGTTGACGAGACAAAGGGGTAATACAAGGACTAACAAGGGGTAACAATCATCAGGGCCACGCTAGGGAGGAGACAGGCCTGCAGGATGTGATGATATCAGTAAGTTTTTGGATAACAAAAGAAATTGCTGTTTATTTTTTTGCTGTTCCTGTTCATTTGCATATTTAATTTAATATATTCTAATATTAAATTATGTTTTTTCTGAGCCAACGTACACTTGCTATCCATAAAAATAGCCTTAAACGCTTTCTTTGACTGCCTAAGACTTTTGCACAGTACTATATATATAATTTTAGCATTGTGAAAATGCAAGCACCGAATTAACCCTGGAGACAGCAGCAAGTGAAGCAAAGCCAAACTCCAAGAAAATGACGACAAATGCATCATCATATATGCAAAGAAACAGAGAAGATAACCAGCTCAGCACTGGCTCAGCCATTAATAACTAAGATCTAAACAGCTGCTGATAATCACCAAGTTCTCTTTCAAGTATGAAACCCACTACAGGAAGGTCAATTAAACCCAAGAGGACAATTCCAGCCAATCAAAAGCCCCAGGCTATCCACCATTCAGGCTAAATTTAGACACCCAACCCTCACAATGGAATAACGTTTAAAAAGTCATAATACGCCATAGTTATATTGAACGCTATAATCAAATCGTTTTTGAAAAGAAGGTGAAATCTTGTGAGAGAACCAAAAGCAATTGTATTTGGTCACTTTTTTTGTTTATATTAAAGGTTCTGCCAGCTAGTGAAATATAGTTGAGTGCTGCTAAAATGCAGATTGAGAGTGGGGAACTGTGATAGTTATCTGTCACCAATTAAATATAAAATAAAGACAGGAGAAACAGAGACAGTGGCAATAGCAGATGTATAAATGAGCATAAGAGTGAAATGTGAAAAAGTAGTGTTAAGTACTCAATGCAATTCTGCTGCTAAAGAAGTGAAGTAGAAGTGGAATTTTAGAAGCAGAATATTTCAGATTCCAAATGACTCCCAGGTAATGATATTCATTTATCTCACCTGTAACGGCACCAAATGGGTGTGCTGTCAACCATGTGCTTGTTGTGTTCAGTTTTGGAATTCTGTGATATGACGGAATGCTGCGGTATAGTGCTGATGAAAAACAATGGGCGAGCAGAGCCATGCCCAAGTTCATCACAAGCTGCTAAACAGGTTGTTTACACGCTACTGATAAAGCTGCTCGGGAGACGAGAGCCTCTTGAAAGACTGAAGCATCAGAGTCTGCAGGCTTCGCATCTTGAAAATGTATTGAGACAGGAAGGACTACACACAGTCTTTGTTAAGAAAGCAATAACAATGGATGATGCCTCAGTACAAAATAAGTATTACACATACTACTTTAAATGTATAAGCTTATAGAAAACTATTTTTATAATAGAAAATTGAATTAAGTATTTACTTAATGACATGCTTTTTAAATCCACATGAAATTATTTTTGAACTTAAAATCCTTGAACAAGAATTTGTCAAACTGGCACCTTTAAGTGAGCCTGTATATAAATAAACTGTAGAAATACAATTTGAAATCAGAGATTACTTTGCATCTGAACACTGGACAGAAAATTTCAAATTTACCAGTCCAAATAAGGACACTGATATTATGTAAAAAGATGTGTGTAATTTTCTCTCTCAAATTGTAGATCACTACCAAGATTTTTCATAAATAAATTAACTTACTGAAGCATAACATGCAAACTTTAAGATGAATCTAAATGTTAAACGTAGGAAACTGAGATTGCTGGTTAGTATTTCCTAGATGTTCATAGACAGTTGTAATATAGGAGTTGCTTGGTGTATATTTAAGGAATAACATATGAGAAGGAGTGCAGTTGTAGTCCAATATATCACATCTGTGCTGTGGTTCTAGCCACAAGGCCGCAGGATTTTTATAGAACAGTTCATCAAGTAGCTTTTATAAGTTCCTACCGGCCATCTGTTGACTGTTGCCAAGCAACACAAACACTTGCTCCCAACTACTTTGCATCATATAATAATTTGCAAAATATATTCAAATTTTACTGCAGAACTGCGGCCCATTTACCAAAAGCTTCTGTTAGCAACTTAGATAGCTGGAACCGTTCAGTTGCATGGTTCCAAATGTGTAAGTCGCGAACATAACGAGCAAATATGCTTTAGGGAAACATGTCCCCACTCTGCTTTTATTTTTTAATTTTGCATCACAACTTCACATCTTCCGTTTTCAAATGAACTGAAAACATGTACGTAAGTTGCATCACTTATGTGAATTATACACGTTTTTAGCGCAAAAGTTACTATTATGTGTAAAATATTTACAGCAAATACAATCCATACTACAGTATTTTAAGCTGTTTTACAACATGTATTTTGAGAAACATAATAAGATAAATAAAACAATTACTTTGTAGTCTTATACTTGCAAAAAGTAAATCATAAAGGTAGTGAAAAATGCTAAAAGATCAATCTAGTTATCAACAGTTTGCATATACACTCAGTGACAAAAAAGTTAAGCACCCAGACGGAGTGCTGGAAATGAAAGGAATCTGCACATGGTGAAAGGTCATGTCACTGTATCATAATGATTATAATATCAGATCAAATGGACAACAGAGTTGGCAGTACAGGCACACTGCTGACCCCATGTCAGTAGGGTGTGAGGGTGTGGCAACCCCCCCCCCCGGGCTTGGATTCATGCGGCGTTATGGTGCGGAAGGGAGTCATACATCCGTTGTATCCTCTCCTGCGGCAAGTCGGACCACAGCTGTTGTAACTGGCCCTCAAGATCCTGCAAATTGGCACTGGGGCTGAGTTGACGTCCGAGCTGAACCCACACATGTTAAATTGGGGAAATATCAGGGGACCTGGCTGGCCACGGGAGGACCTCAGTTGTCCATAGACACACGTGCCATGTGTGGACGGGCATTGTCTTGTTGAAAGACTGTCAAGTACAGTCTCAGGAGGGGTAAGATAGTGTTGTGCCGTAATGGTGCCCCGAATCACTACCAGAGATGACCTGAAGTCATACCCTATGGCTCCCCACACTATGATGCCAGGAGTAACACTGGTGTGCCTCTCCACAACATTGGCAGGATTGGTCCTCGCCTCTTAGGGCCACCATATGTGCACATGACGGCCATCCATGGTAATGCAGAACCGAGATTCATCGCTGAACATGGTACGACGCCACTCGTCATCAATCCATGCCTCCTGGTTATGGCACCACTCCAGACACAGTCGTCTCTGCGCTGCTTTTAACGGCAGCCTACGCATGGGACGGTGAACCCATAGTCCGGCTGATGCCAGACGTCAAGATGTGGTGCGAGATGACCCGGGATGTTGTAGAGAATCCAATATCTGTATCCGGATGGCAGGTGCAGATGTCACGGGGTTCTGTAATGCTTGGTGCACAGTACGACGATCCTCCCTTGGTATTGTCTGTCTGAGGTGACCGGAATCTTCATGACATATGTGGGTGCCCTCACATGCCCATTAGTTCCTACATCAAGCGACTGTGACATCTACATGCCGGGCAATTGCACAATACAACCGCCCGGCCTCATGAAAACCCATAATGCAACCCCTTTCAAACTCCGTTAGGTGCTGGTAATGCTGTCTAATGCATCTACAAGGCATCCTCTGTGTCTGGTGACTAGACATGCCAGCTCCTTGCAAATTGAATCACTTACATACCCATCGCTGATCTGCACGTGTACCAAATTACATCCAAGTCGGACCAATACTTCTGGGTTGAGTTTAAGTAACGGTTTTTAGATACATAAAGAGGAGTGATGTGAAATGCCTGAGTATGGTTATACTCTGATAACAGCACTCATAGAACACCTCTTGTCCAATGAGCTTGCTTGGACAGAACTAACTATTGTATAATAATGCATAATATGTCTCCCAATCCAACCTGATTTTATTCTGTTAGACCTGGTACTTGTTAAAAGTTTCAACAAATTCTATGGCAAACTTTAACATGAATTTACCTGTTAAAAATGTAGGAAACTGACTGCTAGTTTATTTCTTAGATGTTCTTAGACAGTTGTAATATAGGAGCTGCATGGTGCATATATATCTCTAGGTAGGAGTCTGCTGAAGGTATTGTACCCAAACACTGAACAAACAATAAATGAGGAAAGAGGTGGAGATGGTGCCCTCTGTCTGCCCTATAAGCAAACTGAAATACAAATGTTCTGCAACAGATGAGATGAAATGATGGCTGACAACTCACTACATGCATTTGACCAGTATAGAAGTTAAGGCCACTGGATGAAAATCATTACATTCTAGAGACCCTGCTTGCTTTGGTGAAGGTCTAATAATTGGCACTTTCCCTCCATTAGGGACCATATGAGTGTTCAATAAAAGTGAAATAATCTGGTTAAAGTCCCCTTCAAAGAGGCAGAGCACAGCTTTAAGACACGGCCACGTAAGCATGTGGCTCAGAGGGCTGAGCCTCTCTGCCATGATCAAAAGGTAGCTAGTTTGAACCCAGCTGTGACAGAATAGTCCAATGTCTGTGGGCCCTTCAGCAAAGTCCTTAACCTCTGGCTGCACAGGCATCACTGCAGATGGCTGCCCTTTGCTGCCAAGCTTGCTCTCACCTATGTATGTCTTAGAGAGCAAGATGGAGTACGTGAAAAGAGATTTTCCCCACTGGGATCAATAAAGTATTATTGTTATTAATCCGTTAGGTACCAGTGCTTTGTTAGGTCTAATCCATGCAAGACAACTGGCATGCTCTTTCTCTGTTGGCTGGATTGTAGGATTTGTGGGGACATTAGCATAGATAAAACTAATCTCGCATATCTAAAATCAAGGGTGTCAAATCTTCCTGAAACTTCATCAATAAAATATCCATAGAGCAGCTGCAGAAGATTCATAGGAACATTTCTTAAATTGCCAAAATACCAGCATTGTTATCAGATTATTAAAGCATGATTAAATATCAAAGCCCCCCTGGTCTTTGATTCATAGTTACTTGTGTGCTCACACAAGAGTTAAAAAAGGTGCAAATCCCTCTTCTACACTAAACAACTTTCATAGTTTCACAAGTAATTATATTTTTAACTATTTAATTTTTTGTGGAATGCATCCAAGCTTTACAGTTTTATATCATTCCCAAAGAGAATCATTCGCAGTCGGAATTAATTTTGTTATTCTCTTCCCAGATTAGTCTCTTCCCTGATTAATTTAATATGATAAATTAATCTTATACCAATACAAACAAATAAAACGTAACATTTGTAGTTAAATGGTTAATTTTACTGCACATTGCATAGCAATGCTCTGCAATTTACACACAAGAACAGAGGTATTGCTATATACAGGTATTGACTGTTATGACATAAGAAATCATATTATTCATATTCTGTCATACATGCTCGCTCCCCTACCTGTGCAGGAGTAGTCGTCGACCTTAATGAAGCCAGGCAGGCAGTCACAGCGATAGGTGCCAGGGAGGTTCACACACACAGTGTTGGCATGGCAGTAGTGCATCTGGGTGGAGCACTCATCAATATCTGGGGAAAGAAGCAGATACAACAATCAGTCCCGTTTTACCATTTACACTGAGTTACTGTACTGTAAGATATACTGTAGGGGCCTCAAAAACAACAGAAAGCATTACTGGTGATACAACGGTGCAGAATTTTTTCTTTAAAATATTTCAAGTGTAGTATTTCAAGATGCAAAATTAAACAGCAAGAATTATTTTGTTCCAAAGTTATACAGTTACACACATTGTACACATTTTTTCTATAAATCAAACATTATTGCTACATTTCTCTCTCTGTACTTTAATACTTAGAAAATTCATGCAAAGATGCTGAGAGGGGAGAATGCATCTAACGCTTCTTCTTACTTTACAAATACTGATGACTCATGTCCCAACCGTATTTGCTGTATCACTCACACATGTCCAGAACACATTTATACAATAAATTAAAAATACTTTAACTATGATTAAAAAATTCAATTCTGCTGTATGTCACTAGTGAACTTCCTGTACAAAAAGGTTTGGAGTGTGATCAAATGGGGAACACAGCTGCCATGGTGATGCACAGGATGCATAGAATAATGACATGGTTATTCAAGGAGACTTCAAGACCAATAAATCATATAAAACAAGAACTAAATTTGTGAAAAATCAAAAAGAAAATGTTAAGAAATACAACACTAACAGTGTATCTGCTGCTCAATTATAAAGCACTTTAATTTTCGTGGCAAGTCTGAGCTATTGCATCAAGAGAAATTGTAAAGCCATCAAAGTAGCCTGCTATTACAGCCAATAACACAAAAGTACCATAATGAATACAATGGCTGTAATTCACTTGTCTTTTTTAAAGCCAAATACATCCAAATTGTGCACAAATAATAAGGTTGCATGATTGTGACAGCTTGTTAATCCTGCTCTACCTGGATGACTCAGCCCTAATTTACTGGGCTATTGAACGTCTGAAGGACTACTGAAGGACCTGCGATGGCGGGATGCTGTTTGACAAGCTCCTGCACCGTGTAACTCACAGAGGAAACCTCCGCAGACCACACTGCCTCCTTTCATGAAGAATATTCCCCTGAGTCAGAAGCCGTGTTTGTTCCTCAAAGGAGCATCAGGGGAACAGAACAGAAGCATGCGTGCATGTGCAGTACAAATCAAGGCCGTACAAACATGATGAAATATGATTTAGCTGAAGATAATTAATGACCTTTCATCCATTTCCCGCTGTTAATGTAGCTTGAAAGTGAGCCATATAGTATATTTCATATCACACCCAATTCCACATGCATTAAGGGAAGTGGCTGGACATTGAGAATAAAAGGTTACAGCATCCATAAAAAGCAATCTAGAAAAGACTAGATGCATTTTTCCTTTTATTTTGTAGTGATGGTAGGACTCCTCTTATAGTGCATCCCCAAGTTTAAAATTAACAGGTACTCTTCAACTTTACCATAAGGCTTTTATTTCTGTGCACATATTTTACCTGACTACAGAATGTCTGCATGCAACAAAGAAATCAGAAGCTTCTTACACATTGTCTTGCGTGTGCTGTTTCTTTTTAATGTTAATAGATAAGAAGGGGAAAGGGACCCTCCAAAGGTGACAGTGTACTGAATGTACAGTGTATATCCATAAATATATTACTGAGAGGGGATTGACCACAATAAAAACAACTTTATGGCAGCTGTCTCTTCAATGTCAAATTCTGTTGTGATATTAATCCCATCTCTCTGTGCATTTCTGACACTGAGCATACAGTGCCAGATAAAGATTTCTGACAGAGCGGTAGACTGTCATTTCAAACTATGACAATTAATTTCTCTAGGTTGTTTGTGTCTGACATTTTATTTGTTTCCTGGGAGATAGAGGGTATAACCAAAAGAGCTGTGAAGCAGATAAAAAGAACCGAAAGAAAACTTTCTAAAAATAAGTAAAAATGTTGGCGTATGATTAAGGGGAGCCCTATTCAAATGATAAACTCGGTCTAAGAAAATATAAGCTCAGCTGCCACTGAACAAACTGTTTAAATTGTTTTTTTTCCATCTTTTTTTGTCATCTGAAACTAATTAAAGCAAGCAGTTACTTGAGACTGAACACAAGTGAAAAAGTATATACCACCTACTGTGGAAGATGGAAACAAATAACCACAAGGCCTATTAGAGCAGACTGTGTGGTTGTGGTCATGCTGCATCAATCTGAGGTCTGCATCCATGCTATGAAATATTGCTACTGACTTGTCACTAAGACCCTTAATTTGCAAATCTCCAGAGATAAATTCACTACAGGACCAGGAAACCTTTTTGGAGATACTTCTATTGATGTCATTGAGGACCTCAATGGACATCCATGCCCTTCTGCCCTGGTGTGTGTTAACATGATGAGTTAAAGTAGATTATTTTAATTCTCATGAAAGCAGTTCTCTCTCATTTATCTAAATGAGAGAATGCTATTTTCTATTTGTAGGACTCCTGACCAGGGTTTAAAATAACAGTAATGCTTTACATTATATACAGTAATACCTTTATAATGCATTAGTAGAACATTCAGTGCACCTTCATAATGCATTCACAGAACATTTATAAGCAGCACGTAAGTATCCATTAACATCCTAACATTTAACAGCTGTCATATAGCTGAAATCCTGATGTGAAATTTAAAACTTTTAAAAACTTTCTTAATACCACTTCAAGCCAAATTTAAGACCAAACTATAAATGGAAAAATGCTTAACAGAATCAATACACCCAATCAAGTTTGTATTTTAGAAAATGGTCTAACAATTAATGTGTGAATAAGAAATCAAACTTTACAGTGTGATAATCAAGGCATGGGGGCCTCAATAATAACTATAAAACTAAATGAGGTAGACATGTCCAGCAAAGTGTAGTTTAAGCAATGGACGACGGGGGACAATGCACATCACTTGACTTTCTGATTATGTACTTCTATACATCTTTATTAATAATTGCACTGTGTCCATTCGCCACAAGCACCAGTAAGCGAGTGACCGTAACTGAACGTGAAGTGCACGTGTGAACATTCTAATGTTAATTTACTCGTAAAGTAATCTGGGAAACCAAGGGGTGCACAAGAGTTTGTTATGAACTCAAAATGTTGAACCAATATCTCCTTAAAGCAGAGATTGCCTCTTTTCATAGACTCTAACCAGATTTAGCACACACAGCAAAAGGGCTTGAAACACAAAAATGATTGGTGTGCATCTCTGCCTGTGGACATCAAAGGTCTCTGATTAAAAACCGACTTGGTAAATGGACTGCATTCATATAGCACTTTTCTACTCCTACGAGTACTCAAAGCGCTTTACAACACATGCCTCACATTCACCCATCCATACCACACATTTATACACCGGTGGCAGAGGCTGCCATGCAAGGCACCAACCTGCACACCGGGAGCAATTTGGGGTTCAGTGTCTTGCTCAAGGACACTTGGATGGGGTCAGGAGGAAGCAGGGCTCGAACCTGCAACCCTCTGGTTGCCGAACGATAGCACCACCATCTTCCCCAGACTTAGGAGTATATCCGTAAGAGTCAGTCACATTTAAACTTAAATGAAATCTTTTTCTACATCAGACTACAATACAGTTCCTTGACCCCCCCCCCGGATGACAAATCACCGGTAGTACTGCATCCTATGTCTAGTGTAGCCCAAGGGGGGTCAGCATATCTCGGCATGCTCTCAGGCAATTGTAAATAGCCTCTGTCTGTGTCTTGTAAATAGCCCTTGTTATATTGTTGGTGTTTATGGATGTATTTCCCGGTTGTGACGTGTTAGTTGCCCCTGACTTATGTGAACCCTGTCGGATCCTCGCATGTCTGAACCTTTGTATGAGTCTCCCACCGTCTGGCCTCCATGTGCTTCCCTATTACGTCCGGTTCGGTGCTCGTTGGGTGCCTGTTAGGCTGTTCAGGGCTATAATAAAGAGCGTGTTCTGCCGCGGGAAGCAAGTCTCCTCGTCCTTCGCTGCTCTCACGAAGCCTCGGTCTGCCCAGCGCTAAAGTACACCGGGTAGCACACAGAGTGTTACGCTGGACAAATGGATGATATATGTCTATGGCGGGACGGGAACATATGAATTATTTCTGGAATTTCCCATTTAATATCCTCAGAAAGCAAAAACGTGGATTAGAAGGACCACTGTGAATGTTCATGATCACAAAAAAATCAAGACCAAGTAAACTTAAATTTAAGACTATAAGACTTTTCAAGGCCTTAATTGGTTCAACTCATATTTAAGACATTATAAGACTTTGTAATTCCCAGTAGACACCCTGATTATACGATTATAATATTCATTATTATCATATAATGTTTGTTGTTATTGTATAATGTATATTAATGTATATAATGTAGGCCTATATATGTTAAGGCATGTTAGGATGTTAAGGTATACTTACAGCTTTAAAGCTTTAGTTCTTTTATTTTTTCAGAATATGGGTTTCAGAACACACAAACACACACACGCACACACACACATATATATATATAGATGCTAGCCGCATGTATTTTCCCGTCTCTGTACTCAGCACAATGAAAATAAAGTTGAACACATACAGTACCAGTCAAAAATTTGGGCACACCCACCCATAGAAAGGTTTATTTGTACTATTCTCTACATTTTATAATCATTGTAAAGACATCAAAGTATAAAATGACATATGTGGAATTAAGCACTAAGCAAAAAAACCAAAAACAAAAAAAGATGTATTTGCTGGGGGGGCAGCTCTGTGGGTTGTGCCCCCACTGGGCCCTTCAGCAAGGCCCTTAACCCCAATTGCTCCAGGGACTGGCTGACACTACTCTCTCCTGTTAGCCAGTTTTCATGAGATGGCCTCCTGGGATGCTTTCCAGACGTCCTAAAGGAGTTCCCACATATGCTTCAGCACTCATTGGCCGCTTTTCCTTAACTCTCTGGTGGTCAGGTTATGTGACGAGACATTATCACTCCCCTTTATAGGCAGCTTGGCGTTTCAAAACTGTGTATTGGTACTGTATACAGTACATGTACATGTAGGCTCAG
>JAODJU010004494.1:0-11548 GCA_026776725.1 Gnathonemus echidnorhynchus
ATAAGCCTGATTAAGGTAGGGTTGAAATGAAAACATTCTGGCAGGGGGGGCGCCAGGAACAGGGTTGAGAACCACTGATCTAATACATAGATAATTTAGCTTATATGTTATATTTGCAGGCTACAATACTGTTTTGATTGACCTACTGTTGTACCCGACCCGTTGTAGGACTCTGGACCAAAATATTAAACAATTTTTTTTTTGCTGTAGGGGGCAGCTCTGTGGGTTGAGATTCAGAAGGTTGCCAATTTAAATCCCATGGTCAGCACATATACTGAGCCCTCATTGGCTGCTTTTCCTTCGCTCTCTGGTCAAACTCCTCCAAATCCATTTTACTGTGTTATGTCAGGTTGCCAGGTCATGTGATGTGACAAAATCACTCTCCTTTGTAGGGGGCTTGGTGTGTCCAAAATTTTGACTGGAATTGTAATTTGATTCAGGCCGTCCACAAGTTAATTAAACAGAAGCACAAAGAGACTCCCTGGACTTCCAGGACCAAGGATGGAAGCTTGGGTAGCCATTTCAAAGAAAACTACTCTTATTTCATCCAAGCTGAATACTGAAAGTTAAAAAACCTGAACATGTTAATTTTGTTTTTTAGCCTGTCACCAGCTAGCATTCGTGAGATGGTCCTCAGTCCACTGGGAGAGTCTCCCACTGATTTGGATAATTTCTGCTCCCCACTGGGGCCCTGAACCCATGCTGGAGAACTCATCCATCCTTCCTCTGCTAATGAAATCCTGTGGGAGTACGGCCTGCGACTCAGAGAGGCGCCTCTTTCCTGAGCAATTAATTACAGATCGTGCTTTTTGTTACATTTTCATCACTGGCTCATTAATCTCAGACTTCCTTGGTGTGAATGTGCAGGTACCATCGAGGTAATTACAGTAAATCATTGAGACAACCACTGGGAACAGCATTGCATGGGGGAGGGGGATGAAGTGGTGGCATTCCTGAGAACACAAAAGAAGTTATCATGGCCCTTTGATTCCTTGGCTATTTGCTGAGAGATGTCCAATGAACAAGCATAACAGAGTCACATGCTTGAGTAGGTTTTTGAGTGGCTCTTTTATCATTACGTGGGAAAATAGTGCTTCCAAATGTTTCCACTAAAATCAGAAATTGTAGCTATATACATTATAATTATCAGAACATAACATTTTGTCTTCATCTCATTAAAGTAAATCTTATGTATCTTATAACTCTCACTACACTTTATACAAACCCTTGTAAAGAATTAATTTGTCTGAAAGTAAAAATTCATATCTGCATTTCATATCTATTTCACTAAAAGCTTACAGATTTATTTCTTCATTGCAAGTATGTATTTTACATTAATTTTAAAGTATAATTATAATTAGAATGAATGTTCCATTCTGAATGTATCTATACATTCACCATCTATCCTGCTCCGGACTGCAGAGGACCTGGAGGTCATGCCAGGCAGCAAAGGGCAAAGCCTGGGGTATACCCTGGATGGGATGTCAGTCCACTGCAGGGCACATGAATCGACAGACTCACAATCATACAACTTGCAATCACACAGTCACAGTATTAAAAGTAGACATGTGACATAGTTCATTAAAAAAAGTGGCAGCTGATGGTAGTGAATCGTTCAGAAAATGTTTCAGTTTGGACTGCGCTATATCTGACTGCAGTATGAGAATCTCCAGTCAAAATGTAAAGTTCTGTATTTAGATTCCATTCAGCTGGGTGAAGTGCAGCACAGCTCTGTTGTAATAATAAGCTGATGTGCTGAGAGTTCACTCTGGAGTAATATGTTAATTGCAGAGACAATTATTAATAAAAAATACCTCCCCAGCAGCACATCGATCAAATAAGAAGTGGTGTTAGAAACCAGCCATGTGATGTTAGCTTTTAGCGGTGAGTATAACCCTGACTATTCCAGGCAGCACTGAACATCAGGTAGGGATATATACCCCGCACAGGGTGCCAGTCCACTGGAGAGCACATACACACACATACAAGCACAACCATACAAAATGGGCAACTTAGACTTCAGTTAGGCTAACTACATGCCTTTGGGCTGTGGGCAGACATGCAGAAATGTACGGTTTTCACCGTATATATAATTAACATATGCATCTTGATAGATGAGACATTATAAAGTGGTACTTGGTTCCAGGAGAAGTGGTGAAACAGAAAGGAAACAAGCAATAGCTTACCTCTCTGGGAATGCAGTAATAGGCAGAGGGTCCATTTTAATGAACATTACTGTAAATGGTCTTTAATTTACAGAAAGAAAACATCAAAGTGTTTATTTTATTTATACAGTCGTACTTTAACTTGCCCATATTGTGCAGGGTCATGGACTGAGGACAGCAGAGTGTGAAAGGCAGGCATAAACAGTAACGGGGATGCCAGTCCATCACAAGACATACTCGGGCTATGGGCAATTTACATAAAACCTGCAGTACATGGGAAGAAGCTTCAGACTGTACACAAACAGCACAGGAGGATATCTCCAAACCTGAAGATGTGGCGCACCAGAGCTGTATTCAGCAGCGCCGCCTCACTTCCTTAGTACATCCACTTAGAAAACATCCAAATAAAGGCAGTGACATCAGATCATGCGAGGAAGGCACTCTGTGTGTGTGCGGATAAAAAAGGGGGCCTGATGAAGACTAATGGGCTGGGCATCTGCGAGATTCTCTGTCTGCAGCAGCAGGAGACTCACCATCTGCAGCTTCTGGCTCTAATGTAATCATTCAGCTGGCCTGCAGTATCACAGGCACATGCCTGTCCATAAGACACTCTTCTGTTTGCCCGGTCACCCCACATGTGACTACCTACTTATTTTCACATTACATCACTTCACATTAACTGCACCTTCATAATGTCCTTTTAATGCATTCATAGAACATTCATAAGCAGCATGTAAATATACCTTATAATCCTAACTTACCTTAACAGCTTTAATATACATTAATAAGAAGCATTAAATGATTATAATTTTTGTTAATATCATATAATATTAGTTATTAGTGTTTCTTAAAGGTGTTAAAGTATGTTAGTATGTCATGGTATATTGATATGCTGCTTATGAATGTTCTATGACTGCATTATAATGGATTTATGAATTATGAAATTATTATTTTACCCATCTTTATGATTTGTTGGGAAACTTCTCTAAACCTGCGGGAAAAAATAAGGAACCATTTGGTCTTTTCCTTCACATTCCAAGTGCTGAATAGGCTGTTGGTGAAATATGGCAAACTGCTATGGCATGCTTAAATCACCTCATATATCCCATGTTCCAGTCCTAGCTATTCTGTACAGTAATGGCTTACTCTGGAATAAGGTGCACTATGAATAATCACAGTAATCATTCTACACCTCCGGAACACAGAATATGCACTAATGTATACATCTGTCATGCAAAATTAGCAGGCTAAGAAAGCCAGTTTCCTTAGTGATGGATACAGGCAAACTAATATCAGGAAGGACACTGTGCAGTGTGTAGTTAATATCAATTTATGGTATATATGTTACCAGTTTTGTACACATACAAAAGGTTTACATCTGACTAACATTGTCCAAGATCTCTTCATGAGATAAAAATGAATTAAATAAGCCATTCAACCATGGACTTTGGTAATGTTGGGTGATTGTGTAGCGCTGTACAGGAAATAATAAGATTTTAATTCTGCAAATTCCACAGGCAGCTTTTAATCCTCATTTAGTATTCTGCACTGAGGTAATGAACTGAAGAGCAGCTGCATCTGTGCATAATTTTAAGGACCTGCCCTATTGCGTGGAATCCACTTTCTTTTGATCACATTGCAATTTTGTTGGAAAAATATTGGCATACAAAAACCAACCAGAATAAGCATCATTATGCCTGCATCCCTGTCCGTAGAGATTATGTAGGGCACGCAACGATGAAACCCCTGTATTTGGGCTCGTGTAGATTGTTTTTGTCACAGTTTTCCATCATTAAACCCCCACAGTAATGTAAGCATGGCCTTGTTCTGCTAATAAACACCAGATGGCTGTAAATATATTGAAGTACACAGTGATTTTCCTGTTATGACGGTATTGCATCTGTCTCCTGCATTGCCTCAGTGTTTTTTAGGAAGTCATCCAGGTTTTGTTCGCCTTTGGATTCTTACCTTTGGGTTCAGTGGGCTACGTTACTCCAGGTTGCCATGTATACAAGATTTTCAAACACTTCCCCCCCTTTTTTCCCAGTTATTATTAAGTATTTTATGGTAACACTTTACTTGAAGCTCTAATCTATAATGCACTATAGATAACATCATAAATCATCATAATGGTCGGTATAAGAATTAAGGATGCATTTTACTGCATTATGAAGGTATGTATAGTGCATTATAGATGAGAACTTCAAAAAGCGTTCATAATGCATAATAAACATGGCTATAATGCGTTGTGCCTTTTTATAAATATTTATAGCCATGTTTGCGCTTTTTGAATGCATTATAATATGTTATGAATGTGTTCATTGATTCTTGTAGACATGTTATTCATAGCAAGTGATACCCATATTATTTATTTACCATAATGGGACTTTCATCCATATAATGTAATGTCCACTACATCCAGGTTATAAAAGTCTGTTGACTTGTTGAAAGTATGCATCTTAATCAGAGACTGTAGATCACAGTTTAAGCAGTAAAATGTACTGGCAAAACCACCACAAATCTCAGCCTACATCCTTAAAATCCCTAAATCCTAAACCTGTGAATGCTACGTGTAGGTGTAACAGAAACTGGCATCTCTTAGCATCAGTCTCCCAGTCAAATCCCCAAAGGATGCCTTTTGATTTGCTACCACTTCTCTTAATATTGTCTGTATAGAGTATGTCTGGCTCAAAATCCCAAAAATCTACTCATGTGAAAAAACATTTGCTTTTACTTTTTCAGTTTTTTTTTTCTTTTTTCAAGGTAATCTTGTAGGAGTCTAAATGCAAAATATAGGAACAGAACAATGCTAAGTAAAACCACTTCAGTAGAACAGTGCACTCAGATAGGGAACCAGAGAGGGTCAGTGGTAGGATGAGATTAGTTCAGGTGTCTCTGGAGGTATCACACATGAGAAAAACCAAGTATGAGACTTATTTTCACATGGTGGAAGAAACACCAGGTGAAGTCCGCTTGCCAAGCTAATAGGGCAAGATGGAACAGAAGTCATGTTGAGCGAGTCGAAGTAGGTGGGTGCTGTTCTATTAACAGCTTGGAAGGCAAGTACCATAGACTTAGTGCAAGTGTGTATAGGGAGCCAGTGGAGGGGGAGACAGAGGGGTGTAACATAGGTGCCTTTCTGCTGATTTAATACCCTATTGTGCTGCTGCATGCCCTGCTGGTAAAGATTTACAGTAATCAAGACATGCCACACACAGACGCACACACACAAAATAAATCTACGAAACTGTGGAGATTTGCTGAAATGGTCAACACAGGTCTTTTATCATTAACCAAAGGTGGCAAGCAAACCTTGATAGATGATCCAAACTGGACAGTAATGCAATGCCGAATAGTCAGGCCACCATGGAAGATAAGAAACTCAATCTTCCAAAGGTTCTGTTGGACGTGTTGAGCTCACATAGAGGCTGTGATCTCAGTGAGGAATGCGGATATCTGAGCCGAGCCCTCTGGATGGAAAAGCCAATGGGATAATAGATCAATTTAGGTTTTGCAGACAATTTAAGCTAAAACTAAAATTAAATAAAATGTTGGCTTGGTTACAGGCTAATATGAGGGCAGGACAAGTTGAGTTTTCTAGTTGGATAGCATGTTGAAAAAGTCAATAAATAGTTCAAAATATCAAGGAACTTGCAGCAGTAATTTCCAACCTTTTTATTACAGTGAAAGTTGCTTCTACATAAAAAATAAATAACTTCTTGGGGGTAGGCTACATATTTGAGTGGGTATGGTGTCACAATTAGCATCTTGTGATCGACACATTGGCAACCACTGATTTAGGGAATGTATGTTGTACCTCTTATATATTTCCATAGTAATCCCTCCTGTAACATACATTTTGCTTGCAGAACAGTCTAAAGTTGAACGTCATCCAGTTTGAATGTCCAAAGCCACATGAATCACTGCAAATTTGGGTGATGCTATATTCTATTTAAGCAATAGCTGCAAAAGCAACAGTTTTTATAGGATACATTTGTCCAGCCTGCAGTTTGATCACACCGAACGCCCAGCAGACTATATCAGGGTTTACCTTGCTGGGCTCCTCTTCTCCACACAAAGCTGATGTCACATTTAAAAAGAGACACAGGGTCTGATTGTGCTCTCTGAGGCCCTGTTGCTGCTGCAGGGAAAACGGGCTGCATTATTTATCACATTTTCAATGAGGTATAAAGCTGCTTTTCGTAGCTGATGTGATATGTGATCTTAGTGACCTAGGGAAAAACCTCTGTGGGATTTTGTTTGCCTAAGCATGCTCACCTTGCTGATTCTCATTTTTATGTGAAGCTGTGCTTATGATGATTGTACTGTGGCATAATAGGAAAAACACTTCAGAAAGGGGTACAGAGAAGAGAGTGTAACAGCTTATCATGCCTGGATCAGGTCAGAAATTCAGTGTTTCTACTTTTATTAATCTTGCATAATTTGTCGGACATTTGATAAAGCAGTCAACATTCTTCCCTGTGCTCCCTATCCAGTACTGGATCACAGTCAGCTCAGAGTGGATCACAGGAAACAAAGAGGACAGCACTGAAAGCATCACTGGCAGGATATCGGTTCATTGCTGGTCACATAGTCTGTATGGGCAACAAATTAAGAAACTGTATGTATTTTGGCAAGGGGTGGGAACCAGAGGGCTTAGAGGAAACCCAGGTACTGTAGCACATGCAAATAACAGAAGCACAGAGGCAAGGACAGGATTTCAACTGTACATTCTGGAGTTGTGGCATCATCCTACTAACCAACGTGTCACCATGCACAGTCTACTATGAATTATTTATTTTTTTTTGGTTGTATTTCTAATTTGCATTTTTTTTTAAATTTGTTTCTCATAGCTGTATAGTCAGAAATCACTTTAAAGTCATCCATCCATTTTCTGTACCTGCTTGTCCTATGCAGGGTCGCGGGGGTCTGGAACTTATCCTGGAAGTAACGGGCACAAGGCAGGGAACAACCCAGGATGAGCCCATCGCAGGACACACTCACCTACAGACAATTTAGCAACTCCTATTAATATTAGCATGATGTGGACTGTGTGGGGGACACTGGAGAACCCAGAGGAAACCACACAATGACACAAATGGAGACTCAAACGCTGGTTCAAGTGCAGTGAGGCAACAGTGCTAATCACTGTGCCACCATGCTACCCCGACTTCATTGCCGTGGGTGTGTAACTGCCCCGGAATAGCCCCCCCCCGCGCTCCCTGTCCTCCATCTTGAATGCTTGACACTGTGTCTTGGAAATTCAACTTTACCAAGCGCGGAAAGAAACAGAGCAGAAAAGGGAACCATCCCATGTGGACTGTAACATCCAGATCTAAAGTAGCTTGGCAGATGGGAAACGCCAGATTGCTTTTTAATGGCCGCCCGTTAATGTCCCTCTCATTTCGAGTCCCAGGGAACCAGCCTGCAAAAAGTGAGGGTATACAGACGGTGGCTGCATATTTGAGGGGGTGTCACTGCTGCTCTGCTTTCTGTATGCCTTTTGCTGCTCAGTAAGACACAAAGTCATACACGTGATTCATACTGCATTTAGGAGACGTGAGGGAAGTAGTAATGCTTGAGTTTATTTGGGAGCATTGGAGATTAGCTGCATTTTCACAAGTGGGGCACCACTTATACAAAATCAAGTCAGAGTGATGCTGCAATATTTTGCACTTTAAGTGATCAGGACCTGAACTATAAACTGGGTTGAGATGGTTGTGAAGTGTTGATAGAAGAGAATAGTGATGCTTTATTAATCCCCATGGGGAAAATTCTCTTTTCGCTTTGCCCCATCTTGTACTCCGTGAGACACACATTCAAGTGAGAGCAAGCTTGACGGTCACAGCACACCCTAGCACTCTATTATACATTTATCCTTTATTGCCGTGGCGTTTTCTGGCTTGGTGAATTTACCACTGTGGCCTCACTTGCTCCCAGATCTATGGAGTTTCTGGGTACCCCAGACTCCCCCTGCAGTCAAAAAGTCCAGTGAACTGGCCAGTCCAGTTGGGTGGCCCTCAGGATTATTAAGAGGGCTGAGGGCATGGCCCTGGAGCCTGGAACCGACTGTAATTGGCTCATACTTCAGGAGTGTGGCTTGTGATCGACAGGCCTCCTTGTCCAGGGGTCCCCAGAGCATTTGCAGATCCTGTATACAATGCATGTTTGGAAGATGGATGGATTTTTTATGGTAATTCACAGAAATTATTCCTAAAATAACGTCAGTGTGATCTATTGAGTGCTACTGCCACATTGTAAGAAATCATTTGTGTGAAACGTTTTTAGCTGTTTTTAGCGATTGTGACCTTTCTGGACATTGTCACTGTGAAACACCGAAACGGCGGCCTAATGATTTGCTGAAGGCATTTCATTGTATATACATATTGACTTGAGAGAGCCGCAGGTCATTAAACCTTTCAGTGAATAGCCCTGTTCCACTAATTAAAAAGCAGAAGCTATCAGTGAAAGGGATGCAAAGTGCAAGAAAGAAACACTGTTAAATACACATTTGTAGTCTGTGCCTCGGCGACAATTCGAATAACGGAGCAGCTCAGCAATCAACACAATGACCCCATTAACACACAGGTCCCCGGCTTCTCATAGAAAGAAGCCTTTTTAATAGATGTTTCATTTTAAGATGTTCTCTTTGAATGGTATATATTAAACTCTGGAGAAGGTGAATTGCATAAAAGCACATCATTACGGTTATTACTTGGAATTGCATTACATACATTTTACCTTTATATTAACAGAGTTAGTAGTATATTTATATCCAGGTCCATTTGCTTGAGAGTACATCAGAAAATGAACTCAGTGGGTTTTAGAGGGACCATATCTGAACTATTACTATAGTTAATGGCAGAAGCGGAAATATTTCTTTTCGCTAATTACTACCAGACCATTTGAACAGTGATCTAGAAAGAAAGAGAAATGGGTTGAGCACCAAAATTATAATTATTTTGTTCGTTAGGCAAAAATGGTTCAACAATCAATATACAATCTGGAATTATGAAATTTGGATGGAAAGAAACATAATCTTTAGTTGCATATATAGAACACCAGGATCTAAGATTGAAATTTTTAACAATAGTATGGAGGGGTTGTTTACTAATTTAAGTCAGAAAGAGATATTTATTTGTGGAGACTTTAATATTGACTTGTTGAATCCAAATCATAATAAAAGTACAGATGAATATATTGATTCCATGTAAAGCATGGGTATTTTTCCCTTGATAACAAGACCAATTAGAGTAACATAACATAGTGCCACTTTAATTGATAATATATTTACAAATATAATGGAGGATAGTATAAAAAGTGGGTTATTAATCAATGATATAAGTGATCATCTACCAGTGTTTGCAGCTAATAAGGATAATCATAAAGATAACAGAGATGGAAGTAAGATTATGTATAAAAGAATTAGAAACGAGAAGACGCTAAATATTTAAAAAAAATGAACTACTAAAGCAAAATTGGAATATTATATATGAAGAAAATGAAGTGAATAAAGCATATGAAACATTTTTGGGGGTATTTAAATTACTATTTGATAAAAACTGTCCAGTAGTAAAAGATAACAGAAAACACAACTACACAGAAAGACCGTGGATGACTAAAGGACTACAAAATGCTTGTAAAAAAAAAAAACACCTTATGTCGTGAGTTTTTAAAAAATAGAACCACTGTGTCATGACTAGCAGCACACGGACCAGGGAAACAGGTGAAGGAGATCAGTAGTGGGGTGAAATAAAAGGGTTTAATCGGTAAACGAAGGGGCATAACAGTCAACAACACTACACGACAATACAATGACAGAACTAGGGAAACAAACTCTGACGTGGACTTAAATACACCGAACTAATAAAGACAACTCGAAACAGCTGTTAAACACTGGGAATCCACATGAGGTTAACGAGGGGGTGTAACACAGGAGGATCGGCACGATCGGGGTGTGACACACTGAGGCCGAAAAAAATATATAAAAAATATAAAAATAAGCTAATTAATATAATGAGAACTTATAAAATAATATTTTATTAATAAGTTGGAATACCATAAAAATGATACAAAAGGTACATGGTGTCACGCCGGCTCGTACGATCCTCGTGTGTGCCACGCCCCCCTCATTACCTCGTGTTAATTCCGGATTGTAATCACCTGTTGCTTGTTAAGTTCAACCTGTCTTGTGTATTTAGTCTGTGTCTAATGCCTTGTCTACACGTACACGGGGATTTTTAAAAACGTACCTTTTTCTATACGTCTTGGGCTTTTGGCCACACGTAAAAACACTGAAAACTGAGCTTTTTTTTTTTTTTTAACGGAGGAGGAAAAACAATGTTTTAAAAAATACCCGTGTACGTGTAGACAAGGCATAAGTCAGTATCCCCAGATCTGTCATTGGTGTATTGCCTGTCATTCGTGCCTGTCTGCCCTTTCGTCACCAATAAACCCCGTTTACCCGTCTATCCGGCTGATCTCGCCTGCTTTCATGCTCGGCCGCTCCACCGAATGTGACACATGGAATGTATTAAACAGTATAATTAAAAATGAAATGAGGAACAATAATTATCCTCTGTATTTTATAGATAATGAAAATATTATTAAAGATATGAATGAAAGCAAACTGATTTGATACATTCTTTGTAAATATAGGACCAAAACTGGCAGAGGCAATAAAGGTTAATGGGACAGAAAGCGCTATGACAGATTATATTGAAAGTGATAGTTCGATGTTTTTAAGAGCAGTGGAAGAGAAAAAAATTAATAATATTGTAAAGGGCTTTAAGAATAAAACTAGTACAGACTGGAATGATATTGATATGGTAACAGTAAAGAGTGTTTTTGATGGTATTGTAAAACCTTTAATGTGTATTTTTAACTTGTCTTTTCAAACTGGGTTTTTTCCGAACAAAATGAATAGCAAAAATTGTTTCCATTTACAAAGCAGGAGATAAGCACCATTTTACTAATTATAGGTCAATATCAGTACTTTCCCAGTTCTCTAAAATATTGGAAAAAATATTTATTAAATGATTTGATAGTTTTGTTGAGAAACATGATGGAATAATAGATTGACTGCCTTGGTATTGATGGACTTGATACCCTAAAATCAAAGTGGGTGAAGAACATGGTCCATTGTGCCTGTCGGGGGTTTAACCTCTTACCCTCTGCAGATACTCTAGGTTGCGGTGATCCATTAACACCATGAAGGGATGCACTGCCCCCTCTAGCCAGTGACACCGGACCAGGCTGTGAGTTCACCTGTTCATCAGTTGACGTCAGGATTGTGGAGTCTGAGCCATAGTTGTTTTTGGCGGCCTGTCTTAATTTTAGTTTTAGTCTAGTCTTTGCGTCAAGCTGTCATTTTAGTTATTATT
>JAODJU010004495.1:0-11498 GCA_026776725.1 Gnathonemus echidnorhynchus
TTGCGTTGCTGAGTTCACCAATGCTTTCTTTCTTTCTCAGGATGTACCAAACTGTGGATTTTGCCACTCCTAATGTTTCTCAAATTGTTTTTTTCTGTTTTTTCTGCCTAAGGATGGCCTGTTTCACCTGCATACCGAGTTCCTTTGACCGCATGTTGTATGTTCACACCTCAATCTTCCAAAAGCAAACAACACACTTCAAATCAACTCCAGGCCTTTTATCTGCTTAATTGATAATGAAAGAACAAAGGAATTGCCCACACCTGTAAAGTAAAACTTGTGTCAGCGTCCAAATATTTATGGCCCTGACTGTATGTATGAGTTCCATGGTAGCCAATTGGTTCACTTTATTCCCTCACATGACCAGAATTGATGGCTTGAACCCGGCATCTGCACTGCATGCGCATAGTCAGTTCTACAGTCATTCCCTGCAGGCAATACAGTCTAACTGCATGCATTTATGCTGCAGAAAGATACCAGAGTACCTGAAGGAAACCTAATAAACATGTGGAGTGAACTGTCCACTGAACTGGGGTCAGGAATCAAAGCTGCGATGGAGCCGCCAAAAAAGCCAGCGAACTTAACTGTAATACACAATAGAGCAACACATAAGGTTAGCTTTGTCTCAGTTGTAATGCTGCAAGCTGTCAGGCTGTAGAGAGAGCTACCTAAATAGTGTCCCCTTAAGGATATAATTTTCTTGGTTCATATGCTCATATAGAGAGCAGCAAGTAGCTGACGTCAATGAAGTCCACAGGCTCAGCCTTCCTGAGATTATGGTTTCGAATTATACTATATAGTTTAGGCTTTCCTTGTTTTGGTTTATGTAAGCGTGTCAACAGTGCCAGAACACATAACTTCTAAAAAAAGTTTATTTTCTCTCTACAAAATGTCAACAGTAACCAACACTCCATGCACAACCTAGTAAACAAAATGAACCAGTAAAAGGTATATATAAATACAGTCATGTGAAAAGTAAGTACACCCCATGTAACATTTTGACTTTTTCAACATATGGGAACAGATATTTGATCTTCATATCAGCAGTATTGATAGAGGAAGATGGTATAACAAATTTCTTGCACCATGTATATTTTGTAGGTCATTGTGTTATTTAAGTAAACACAAATACAAATTTTGCATGTGGAAAAAGTAAGTCCACACCTGCATTTATCACTACTTGAAATACCTAAAATTAGACCCAGGTGCACAATATCGGGTGCAAATAATTAGAACATTATTAGAGAGGATCTTGGAGGAGCCAGTCTTATTTAAACCTCAGACAGTTTGGTTTGCTCTTTGTTGTTGAAGTGTATGGTATCAGCCTGCCTAGATCAAAAGAGCAGCCTGAGGCCTTCAGAAACAAGGTTATCGATGCCTATGAGTCTTGGAAGGGATTTAAAAAGATCTCCAGACAAAAGGAAATCAGCTATTCCACTGTCTGGAAGATCATCAACAAGTGGTGAAGATTTCAAACAACTGCCAGCTTGTCCAGGTCAGGACACCCTGTCAAGTTCAGTCAGAGAACAGAATGCAAGCCGTGGAAAAAAGTCTCTAAGAACCGAAAAATGTCTTAAGGTGACCTAAAGGCTGCACAGATTAGATCTATGTGGGAGGTGTACCAGCAGGAAATCTCTGCTGTCCAGAAAGACTATCACGGTAACGCTAAAGTTTACCTATGAACAGCTATGCAAAGACCAGGACTTCTGGAACAATGTGTTCTGGACAGATGAGGCTAAGAATTACTTGACCACCATACCAGAAGGTGGAACACAGCATTTGAATAGAAGAACCTGATAGAAACTGAAAAGCATGGTGCTGCTTTGCTGCCTCAGGGCCTGGGCAGCTCACCATCATAAAATCCACTATGAATTTTTCATCGTACCAGAGTGTGTTTGAGGATAATGTGAGACCACCTGTCAAAAGAATGACACTCAACCGAAAGTGAACCTTGCAACATGACAATGACCGTAAACATTCCAGGAAATTCACCAAGGAATGACTGAAAAGAAAGAAACAGAGGCTTCTGGGACAGCCAAGACAAAACCTGGATCTAAATTCCATCGAGATGCCATTGGGGGGGGGTTGAAATAAGCTGTGTGCAAAAGAAACCTTTCAAACATCACCCAGGAGAAAGAATTCTGCATGGAGATGTGGGGAGAGCTTCACCTCAGAGACTGGTGGAGACTTAAAAGAAACATCTGCTTGAGATTGTTTCTGCCAAAGGGCCGATGCCAGCTATTAGGGCCAAGGGGTGTTCTTACTATCTCCACAGAAGGAAATGGCATGACTGTTTGATCATTTTTGTTAGCACTTTCCTTGAGGGAGAACAAGTAACTTAATAACTCACTTACTACTCAAGTTCAAACCATGAGCAAATATAGTAACTGCATGTAGTAAATGATCTGGTATGACTGATAAATGACGAACGTGCATCGGATTGGTACATCACTAACATTTAGTTTCTGCTTAAATAATGAGAGTACTACTACTGTTTTTGTGCAGCTCAAGTAAAGTGTTACCTTTTTTAAATATATTATTGCAAAGTCATCATTTCATGTTCTCTATAGATGCTGTTTAAATGAAGATCAAATATTGGTATGCCTACATATGTTAAAAAACGAAAAACTTTTACATGCGGTGCACTCACTTTTTCACTTTACTGTGTGATATAATAAAAATTAAGATGTTGTCCAGCTACTACTGACCTTTCTTTTGAGAGTCAATGAGTACTGAGTAGATGGGAAGTGTGTATTTGGCTATACATTTATACAGACTATTGATTTTTCTTTAAAGTTCCTGTCTTCCAGTGCTGAACCTGTTAGAATGTTTGTAAGAAATAAAGAGAAAAAAGAGGTTGGGATTAGTCAGCTCGCCATCAAATTTCACTGTGTTTCCTCCTTTCATTGTTCTTTATAAGCAATATCTGTCATGTGAAGAGATTCGTTTTTTTATAGATTACAACTGTAAAACAACAGGCTTGCACAAATGGAGCACAGCATGAGAGTGAGCTTAATTTGATAGGTTGATCGTGACAAACTTTAATCCAACCTTTAAGCACCTGTGCCACTGAACTCAAAGTGTGGAAAGGATATGAGAAAATGCGTCGACTGTCTGTCATCGAGTCAACTAAAACCAACAGTCACTTGGTTTGTCGAGTGTAAACACAGCACTTTGCCAACCTGACAAATGAATCAGGTAAATGTTTTCACAGCGAAACACAGTAGAAAGCCTATATAAATCCAGAAGAGCACTGTGTATACGCACAGCAAAGGTCCTGGATATTCCCAGAAGAACAGCTGTACAAGGCCAGCGCCAGATGTTATTCCTGTCGTCACGCTAACTGTACAAATAATTATGGAAAATTTCATTTTTACTACACTTGGGTGAAGTCGCCAACTATTTCCATCGACTTTGTCCACCACTAGACAGGAAGCACTTTCTCAAAAGAATATTGGGCATGATTATATATGCCACCTTTATTGACTACTAAATAACTGGATGGAACAAATAACCATGAACCTATGATGGTGATACTGCATTAGAGAAGCAATTCTAGATCCAAAAAGGGAGTTACAAACTTTCAAAAGCATGACAATTCAGTACACGGAATTTCAGTCAATGTAGAAAAAGAAATTATTAAGCCAATGGGAATGAGGGGCAGAAATATGTTACTTTGTCAGTAGAATCTTTTGTTATTTGTCACATAGAATCTGTTTTGATTTCAGTAAACTGCATTGCTGTTTCACAGCTACTGGGTTTGAATCCCTCACCTACTGTGTGTGTGGTCTTGTACATTTTTTTCACTCCCTGCAAGGGGAAACTCAGTTTTATAAAACTCTGTGAATGCAATCAAAATGCTAAAATGCTAAAAGTTTTGTATTTTATTTGGTTTCATATGGTTAAGGTTAAGGCTGGGTAAGGATTAAGTTTGTTATAGTTGTGATTAGAGTTTTTCCCCATAGAAATAAATAGATGGTCCCCACAAAGATTTGGATTTGTGTGTGTGTCTGTTTTGTTGTTGTTTTGGTTTCTTTTGGGTACTCCAAGTAATTTCTCTTGCAGTCCAAAAACATGCACTTAGGCAAACAGAAATTGGAAATTGCCAATAGAGAGTGATTATTGTGCCTTAGGGTGCCCAGTGAGGAAGGGGTCCCATCCAGGGTGTACCCCAGCCTTGTGCCCTGTGTAGGATGCTAATGGGAGTTTTATTAACACAAAAATGTTATGAGGGCAGAAGGAAAAATGATTGATTCAGAGCGATAACCAATCACATTGTATAGGAGGTGGGTTCAAGCAACTAGAGGAGGCAGCACCAAGACATCTGATTGGTTGGTCCTGCCTTCTGTAGTTGCTTGGATCCTCCTCCTCTATCACCTGATTGGTTTTTGCTCAGAGCCAATCATTTTTCCTTCTGCCCTCAGAACATTTTTGTGTAAGTAAAACTCCCACAAGCGTGATGGAGTGGCATCCCATCCAGGATGTACCCCAGCCTTGTGCCCTGTGGCGGACTGGCATCCCATCCAGGGTGAACCCCAGCCTAGTGCCTTATGCAGCCATGGAGATGCTCCAGGCCTCTCTGCAAACCTGTACTGGGTAACAAATTAAAAGAGAGATGGATAATATCTTTCTGAACATGGTAAGGTCATCTGAATCTATTTTAACAGGCCAGTGATGTGACTTGGTGACAGTTTGCACAAAAAATGGAATCTTTTTCCTAAAACATTCATGACCCAAGACACGTCATCAGCCAGTAAAAACCAAAAAAATAAGCGAGTACTGGAGCACCCAAAAAAATTAAATGTTTCAGTAACTGATGTACTTTTACGTTTAAAAATTAAATGTAAAAATTATTTACTCATCTTGTGGAAAAAGGATTAAGATTATGTATTTATTTGGCAGATGATTTCGTTTAAAGTTACGTAGTGAATATCAGGGAGCAGAAAACTTGGGACGAGGAACCACAAATAGATACATCTTCGGCAGCATCACCTTCTGAAGATTTTAAAACATATTTGTGTTAATACCAATAAACTAGGATATATTATGAAAATATATTTTTGATACCAATGAAAGTTTCGAATAGTCATCCATCCATTTCGCATAACTGCCTAACTAGCGCAGAGCTGAGGTACACCTGGAGCTTACCCAGGATGCACATGGGGGGAAGCGGGGCAGATCCTGGATGGGACGTCCATTTATGGCAGAACACACATTCAGATACTGTGGGAAAAACAGAATCCTGGTCACCTAAAAGTCATGTCTTGGGACTGTGGGAAAGAACTGGGGCACCTCCTGGGCTACCCCATGTATGTCTGCAATGTGCTACCTGGCTCACTTCAAATGTATAAAATGTAAATGTAATGTATAGACACCCACTCGAACCTCTACACACAAAGTCAAAGGTGAGATTTATGACCACAGCCCTGGATGTGGGAGACACCAGTGCCAACCACTGAGCAAAGACACCATCTCTTACAATGCAGACAGGTTTTTCTTAAAAGTCTTCCTCACAATGATTATGCAGACAGAAAATTATGAGTCAGAACTAATAGCATCAGAAACAGGCAAAGTATTACCTGCTAGCAGTTCCCAGAACTATGACGCAGGTTTAGGCTATGCCAAAATAAAAGGGGCTCTTCATAATGACTACAGAAAAATGAAGGGTAAAATGAACCCCCTGTGGGTAATGAAGAAGGAGAGTCACGATAAGCAGGTCCAGCTCCTTCAGCATTGCCTATATGTCGCCTAAAATTGATGATCTTCCCAGTTATGAGCTGACATTAGGTCAGCGTCTTGGGGACAGTAACTACAGCGCTGACTGCCACACGTGCACTGCCAATATCCTGTCTGAAGATGCCAGTCAAAACAAAGTGTAGATGCAACGCAATTCCAAAAATCTTTGGCCCTCCTGTTGCCCTCCGCTTTTACATTATGATGTGTGAAGAGATGCATTTTTAAAGTCTGATGTGTTTTTAAAGAAAATGCTAACATTCTTTGCAATAATCATTTATTCTACTTTTGGCTTCTCTTCTCTTCATAGGCCTAAACTGCAAACTGCAGAGAATCATGGATTTCTCTAGAAGGATTTGCTTTCTCTGGGGTTCTCACACACATATTAATTTTACTGGTCTTTAGTGGCGTCCACTCTGCCATCTTTCACAAGCGGCTTTATCGCGGGGCCTGTCACACCGAAGACATTTCCCATCCTGCTTTCCTGCAAAATGTCGCCCAGATATGCCTTCTTTCCCACGCTTCCCCCAGCATTTGCTTTCGAAGCTTATTTTTTTTTTAACGTCTGTTGTCCTTCCGCCTTGCATCCAGATGCTCATCATTGAAGTTTCTAATCATAGAGTCTCAGTATCTTTCCAGTAAATCAGTTGTGTTAACAAATAAGGCCATTAGCTCGGACTTTGATTGAAAGGACCAGAATATTTCCATAAAAAATTCACTTACTGGGGCCAAAAGTAAGGGAGGGGGCCCACTGTATGATGATCTTACTCATATACAAGAGTTTGGACATGAGCTTGCAGTGTGTTCCAACCTTCTCCATGCACAACCCCATCCCTGGTAAACAAAAAGGCATGTTAATCCTTTCTCAGTATTTTTATTAATGCAACTTGTATTGCTTGCTTTTTAAAGCATTATAATGTACTTGTCACTCTTCCAGTGGCGCCAGTTCAACTCCCCCTTTCCCGATGTATGTGAGGTGATATTGAGTGCCTTCTAGCTGCCATATTGTGAAATAACCACACACAGACCAAACTGTCTGTACCAAGAGATTATGATGATTTTTATTGCGCACTTCCCCTTTAAATCATTTATCTGCATAAATGCTCTCCATATATACAGTAAGACTTGGGCTTTAACTTATCCTTTAGATCTTCTTTCATTAACTTATTAAATCTTTGTGTAAAGAGGGATGCCCCAGAAACCCCAGAGACCAAAAGGGGCAGCACTCTACTCGATGGGGTACAAATGCTTAAACTTAAATATTTAATAACTCAATTACTACTAATACACAAATTATGAACAAATCATGAAATAATATTGTTGACACTTGAAATAAAAGATGCATTGATTCATTAATGATGAACAAAAGTGAGATCAGTATTTTACTTGTTATTCATTACTTGTTCCTTAAGTAGTTCACTAAGGTTTACAAAATGAACAGATATGGTAAATATAGCAACTGGTTTGAAAGATGCTTTATGATTCATTAATGATGAACAAATATGAGATCAGTATGTAACTTCTGTTATTCATGACTTGTTACTTTAGTAGTTCCTTCAGTAGTAAAAAATATAACTGCTTGAGATAAAACATGCATCACGATTCATTAATGATGAATTAACATGAGATCAGTATGTAACTAAGACTAAGTTTGCTCTGAATTAATACATAAGTGATATAGTGTAATAGTATGTTATTTGTGCCCCGTCAAGTAAAATGTACTACCAAAGGGTCAAGACTGTTGTGCGAAATGCGGCAGCCTCTCAAAGACGCATCATGCATCTCAATTTGCTTTAGCAAACATGCCATGCTTTTCCCTAATTTTCCATTGGGTAATTCTGTGTTTGTCCAGTTCCGTGACAAACTTGTTTCCACGGAACAGCAGGACTTGTTCGCAATTGCAAATGACGATGCATTTCGCTCTGACTCATATCTGTGCTGTTCCTCGCTCTTTTCATGCTGCCTGTGACCTTTCACGTTGCTGTGTTTAGCGGTTTATAGACCAGTCTTACCATCAGCTGCTTGCATGTGTCTGCCAGGGCAACCGAGTACTTTATATACCAGCCAGCTTAAATTAGCTAAATTGACTTGGCTAATTTAAGCTATGCAGCCTTTCGTGCACTAATTTTGAATTGCTCCACTGCCAGGGGATCTCCAAGTCCCAGAAAACAACATCCCACAAAAGTGCACCGTGACCACACTTAACCTCATCGTGCCCTTTTAAAGATAAAGGTAAATGTCATGATCTAGTCGTACATGTATTTTCTTACATTTTCTTTCATCGTACCACTTATTTGTAACTGGGTACTGGCACACCTGCATCAGGCTTTCAGGGAACATATTTCAAATGAGGTGCAAAAACACATTGAGACTTCAGATACTTAGAAGATATGCTGGCCTGTGTCCTTAGTTTGGGTGTCTCTCGATATAAACCAGAATCACTTTTAGTACACGATGGTCCTGCCATTGGGGACCAGCCAGACCTAAGGCAGAGAAATGCCAGCTCACATTTCCATTACTTTTGTCTAAAGCGACCTACAAGAGAGGACAGCATGGGGCCAGAGGGCAGGGTCAGCCAACCTCCAGCAGCCCTGGAGCAGTTGTTTAAATTTTTTTTAAAAATTGTTTAAGCATAAGAAAGGTAAGGTGCAGGTAATCCAACACTAAGGTAAACGAGAAAAGGGTTTTTTTTAGTCCTGGGTCTCCCAATTCTGGTCCGGGAGGGACGGTCTGCACCACAGTTTACAGATTTCCCTGCTCAAGCACACCTTATTCAGCTCAACAGCTAATAGCCAGGTTTAGTAGCTATGTTGCAAACTGGCCCTTCAGGACCAGAATTGAGACACCCTGATATAGACTAACTGGCTGACAAACAGCAGAAGTTTGCTTCAAAAGATTACCCAGCCCTGGAAAAGGTTTAAATCGACTAAGCATAAGAGAAAGGAGGCTTATATGGTTTAACCACTGGTAAAAAGATGGAAGGAATGATCTATAAAGACTAACCAGATGACAGAGAGTACAAGAGCTTTACAAAGTTACGCTTAGATAAAAGACAATATTATGCAGACTCCAGTACCAAGGAAGAAATCTACTTTCCCCCCCTAAACATTTAAGGACTCTAATGTTATCTGTCATGAGAATGTGTGAAATGTATTTTCCAAAAATAAAAACACAAAATAAGGAATTTTAACAATTTATTATGACGCATGGACTAGACTCAGATTAAATCATTTATAGTGTATGTTGGATAGGGCCATGTGCCATACCCAGCTAATAAAAAAAAGTGTTATGAACGAAATCTGATAAGTTTAATTATGCATAAGAATATATACAGTGATATGAAAAAGAAAGTACATCCTCTTACAGTTATATGGTTTTACGTAACAGGACATAAAAAATCACCTGGTTCTTACCAGGCTCTAAAATTATTTAAATCTAACCTTTGTAAAATAACAAAAAAAGCCAAAGTGGTGAATCCATGTGTGAAAAACTATGATTCAGTAGCTTGTAGAACCACCTTTAGCAGCAATAACGTAAAGTAATCATTTTCTGTATGACTTTATCAGTCTCTCGCATCATTGTGGAGCAATTTTGGTCCACTCTTCTTTACGTTGAGTCAGTTCATTGAGGTTTGTTTCTTTACGTTGAGTCAGTTCATTGAGGTTTGTTTCTTTACGTTGAGTCAGTTCATTGAGGTTTGTTTCTTTATGTTGAGTCAGTTCATTGAGGTTTGCGAGCATTCGTTTATGCACAGCTCTCTTAAGGTCCCACCACAGTATTTCAGTTATGCAGTCTGGACTTTGACTGGGCCATTGCACCTTGATTCTTGTGCTTTGTTCAGATGCAACTTTGCAAATCTAAGCCGTGCTGCCATGTTCTTTTGAGAGAGAAGAGGCTCTCTCCTGGCAGCCCTTCCAAATAAGCCATACTTGTTCAGTCTTTTTCTAATTGTACTGTCATGAACTTTAACATTTAACATGACTGAGTCTGTAACATCTGAGATATAGCTCTTGGGTTTTCTGAAATTTCTCTGAGCATTCCACAGTCTGATCTTGGGGTGAATTTACTGGGACATCCACTCCTTTGGAGATTGGCAGTTGTCTTGAATATTTTCCACTTGTGAATAATCTTTCTCATTGTAGAATGATGGATTTCAAATTGCTTGGAAGTGGCCTTATAACCTAGATTGATGGGCAGTAAAGATTGCTCCTCTTTGGCATTGTGTTAACACACACCTGAATGTTCCAGACCAGTAAACTGCCAAAACTGCTGCTTTTATAGAGGTGGTCACACTTGCTGATGGTCAGTTAATCAAGTGCATTTGATTAGCAGCACCAGGCTGCTACTTACCCTCTAAATTCCTGTGGAAGCAGTAAGGGTGTAAGTTTTCACACACTGCTTCTGCATTTTGACTTGCTATTTGTTAAATAAATAATGACATGATGCAATATGTCATGTGTTGTTGTTCATCAGAGGTTGTATTTACTTAATTTTACAACCTGTTAAGGACCAGATGTATTTTTTTTTATTATGTTCTGATACGTAAAACCTTAGAACTGAAAGAGGGTGTACTTTCTTTTTCACATGATTGTATGTGTATAGGAAAAACTAGATAATGTAACAACGTGATAGTAACAATGATGGCCTTATACTGTACTCTGATACTGTGAAGAACATATAGCTGTTTCTAATCACATACAAAGTCTTTGAAGTTTAGTTCATTAGAAGAACAATAGGTCTTCTCAGATTCCACACAGACTATCCAGACACAGTGTTTAAATTACCTTTACAGTATCTCTCTGTGATAAAGTGTCATTCCAGGTTTATGGTGAAATGTACCCTGGCATCAGTAGCTACAGCAAACATGGAGAACTCAAATTCATACCTGGGTTCTAATGCCCAAGCCAGAGGCTCTGCCACCACCAGAACATACGGCAAAAAGAACGAATGAATGTCTTTATATGGGTAAAGCAAGGTCTTGGAACAAAAAGAGTCTTATGTAAGCCAGCTTCCTGTACTTATGAAGTTAGCACTTAATATCAATTAAATATTTATTATGCAATTTATTACGCATTTATTACACAATTAAATATTTACTACATATTTTTTCAAATGTCATATGTAATGAAATACGTTGATGCAATGCAGTCACTGGATATACTAAGGGGTGAGCCAGTTCTCGATATATTCGCTACAGATGAAGTGTGCTCAGCTGCGCGCATTCCACTGCCATCTAGTGGTGGAAAGTGGTGACACAAAGAACAGAGCAGGACAACATATCGCATGCAAATCCAATTATGAGTCTGAAACAAAGTTTCCTTTGTAATAGGTGTAAGGTGTAAAACATGGTGAATACCTGCCCTGAGAGTGTAAATGATATGGGGCAGGATCAGATCAGTATCCTCTATAACATGATGAACATGATAAGCACTGGACCTTAGGTCAGGAATGCACCCCCAGATCTGAGGCCAGAATTATACCTGCAGCAACAGAGAGAGACAGAGTTACAAACTAGCCACTTTATATCACTACATCCGCAGAAAAGTCAAAGATCACATCAGGTCATGTCATTTTCTACATAAAAATTGTAGATATATGCAACCCCCATCTTCAAACAATAATATAGATCAGAACTGTGGCAGGTTTCGCTGTCAGGATAAGCAAAGCACCAGTTTAGGGTAGTGCAGTAGCTGGGATGGTTGCCTTATATTTCTGATGACCTGGGTTTGAGTCTCTGCCCCCGGCTTTGCATATTTGGAGTCCCC
>JAODJU010004496.1:0-5000 GCA_026776725.1 Gnathonemus echidnorhynchus
GAATACACACACACACACACACACACACACAGGTACCTCAGAACTCGAACTTAATCCGTTCAGAACTTGGGTTCGAATCTCAAAAAGTTTGAGTTCTGATCGAATTTTCCCCATAAGAAATAATTGAAAACCAATTAATTCGTTCCCAGCCCCAAAAAAATTACACCAAAATGTTTTTTTTAAGCATTTAAACACAAAATGAACAAGATAAAACAAGAAGAGCATATACTAAACACATCCAAGCACATTTATCAAAACTGTAATTTGTAAAGTAAGAAAATAAATGTATCCAAACAATGTGTAAAGTTAAAAACACTGTGCGCCAACACTGTACACCGTGCATAACATTTTTTTCTTAATGGCTTCCAAAACAATACAGAATGTACCCCAACACTACCCCAAGCCATGCCTCAACACTAGACTATGCTATGCGGTCCATTGTTTATTTTTATCATTACTTTGTATTCATTAATTTGTTTGTAAATCGCAAACTTTTAGGTTGTAACATTTGTACAACCATTGCGTAACTTTTTGGTGAGCAATGGCTACCAAAATGGTATAAAGTACAGTGTATTACCTGATAGTGCTTTTTTATTGAAAATATCACCAACAAACGATGCTATCACATTGAATGCGATGCTGAGATTGAAGAGTTACCCTTTGTTTCCACTGAGAGATGTGCCACGTGACTCATTTCCCCGTGCGTACAAGTTATCTTATGTCAGCATTCACGGTTCGACTTCTGAGATTCAGATCGAGTTCTAGGTCATTTTCTTTTTTGAACTGGTTGGTTTGACTTTTAAGAAATTTGAGTTCTAATGATTCCGAGTATATGTATATATTTATATATAACACACACACACACACACGATATACACATAAATATGTACACACGCAGCATCATTTGCCGTTTCTTACCTCATTGATGTGCTTATATGTCTTGATGAGATCAACCGACAGTTTTCGCAGTGGGGCACTAGCTGGATCTCGAAAGCTTGGGGGGATCCTCCTCTGCAGAATGGTCATGTCTGACAGCACCTGCGGGGAGCATAGAACAAAATTACATAAAACCAGAGAGCACAGAAGATTGTGGGGAGGAATCTGGGGGTCTTTGTCTTTGCCTGCAGGAGGAAGTGTCCCCCATGGTAGGTTTGGCCAATGAAAAGTGGGGGGGTGTTGGTGACTACTGTTGCAAGGGGTAGTGCTTAGTTCTGCCCTAAGAACTATTTGGCTTCATTGTGAGACTTCACAAATGTAGGCTGGACTTATAGCTCTGTGGACATGACCATAGATAAATGAGGGGTCACCTCATGCTCAAATAGGAAGCCTCCAAGCCTCTAGCTTGACAAGAGGGCAGGCAGTAGGTCTGGGATACAGGAGTCAGCTGATACCTGCTGCTGTTCGGCCATGGAGTGGATGTTGCTAAAGGAGGGGTGGCTGTGCTGGCTTGACATGGTTGGCTCAGCGGGGGAGAAGCCCAAGGCTGCAGGCTGGCAGAGGGAGGAGGAGTGGGGCTTGCATCCTGAGCTGCTTCCACCTGCACAGGACCAGAAGAAGAGAAGGGGCAACATAGATAAATGACCTGCTGACACGACTATCAAAAGAAAAACCATGGACACTGATGATGTTCAGTTTATTGCCACATGCCACCAAAAAGTTTTTAAAAATGAAATGAGCTGAAATGTACCAGCACATGAGCTTTGCAACACAAGCTAGGGTCATTTTCACCCTGCCACCTTAGCATGGTACTGCTTTGAATAAGATGGGTGGGAAAAACTGGTTCTTAATTGAAAATGGGACTTTGACATTGCATTTTGTAAGATTTCTGTCCAGGAAAAACCATCCATCCACCTTCCAACCACTTATCCAACACAAGACTGGGGGGGGGGGCAGAAGCAGCATGAGACATTAGGCAGAAAGGATACCAGTCCATTCCAGGGCATTGGCAAGGAGACACATTATAGGCCATTTAGAAATCCCAGCTTTCCCAACTGCATGTACTTGGACTACAGGAGCAGACTAAAGTAACTTGAGGAAAGAGACCATACAAACTTGTTTTATTCCAAATACAGTTAGATGAAAGATCACATCACCTAAATTTCAGTTCAGAACAATTTAAAAAAGAGGAGACACAAGCCATGCGAGGTGATCATAGTTTGTATTTGTTAGCAAAGGGCACAGATATCAGCCTCCTCTCTACTGAGGTCGAGATAGACCTCATTCTCTGGCATCAGTGGTTGGCTTAGTATGTTATTTGAAGAGGAAAACAGTTTTGGAAAACTGACATCCTCAAGACCTTTCAAGTATTGTTTCATTGGCACAATGACCAATGGAGAGCACTAAATGCTGATATCTGACATCTTGAAAATGATCAATTGCACAGAGATAAAAGAACACAACAGTGGGAGCAAAACTGTACTAAGACAAAAATAGGCAGCTACACATAACATCTGACCTATGTCACGACTTTCTCCGTCATCTAAAGAAACAAATTTTGTTCAATGCATCATAAGCTTATAAATATTATACAAAGTACACAATGAAGATGGGAAACAAGCAGATGTTTTTTATTAGACATAAAAAAATGATGTAATGTACACTTCACTTTTCATACTGCTTGCATATCCAGTTATTATAGAGAAATTGCAATTTATAAGCTAAAAACAAGCTTAAGTAGTTAAATAATCCCACTGAAGCCATTCAAAACTGCCCTTTCACAGTGCAAAATGCCATGTCTTACTAAACATACTATATAAATAAATTGCCATTTCCAATCAGTCACTCTTCAGCTATATGAAGAACCAAACACTGGCATTAAAATGTCTGCATGTACACTGAAGCCACAACTGAATAAAGCTTCCTAAAAACAAAGTTTACACATTAATTAATTACTGGTGGGAACAAATTTCTTGGTAATTATTAATAATTGAATATGTTTATATTATAAAAACAAAAAAATGCTAGATAAAGCACATTCAGTTTTGGTCACACTTTCAGTAAGACACTTCTTGAAACAAGAGATGGTTACTGTTACACAAATATAATAATGGTCTGTTCTACATGGGGATAAAGTGTGTCTTTATTTGAGAAAGATATTTTGCTGCTTTTAAATTTGTAAGCTGTAAAAAATAAACATGAGATTCTGAAGGTTAGGAAGAAAGACTGCAGAATGTCAGAGAAGCAGTGCTCCAAGATGCATATATGTCACACTGTATCTTTAAATCTTGAAGCAAACACACTGAGAACTTCCTGAGTGTGACAACCCTCTTCCTTTTCTACGATTGGCAGAGTCCCACTCCCTCTCTGCCTCTGAATTGGCTGTTGGTATCCAAGGGCTGGGCGGTGAGGTCTCTATAAATAAACTTTGTAGCTTGTGCTGTATCAGCAAGCCATCCCATAAAGCCTTTTTTCATCCACCCTCCTTCCTCTCCCTGTTACCTCTTCCCATCTTTCTCGCTGTCCCTCTCTGTCTCTCTAGCCAAAACACTCTCGCAGAGGTTATTCTAAAGAGGAAATTGTGATATTAAAAAATTTGTACAGAAACTGTCTCAAAAAGTTGCATTGGCAATAGGTGGGTTTGCATACACAAAATCTAGACTGAATAGGAATAACACAAACAGGATAATGAATTACACATTTCTAGTAATTAATTAGGCAGAGGACATTACATCTGCCACTTAAAAGCTCTTCCCCCTTAATGGACTAAATACAGCTGGCAGCTGCCAGTCAGAGTGTCGCCATGGAAACAGGCTTGCATACTCCCTGTAACCAAGAGATAGGGGAGTTTGTGAGCCTAAGTTTACATGTGTGGCAAATGCCAACAGCTGAAGCCCCTCCTTATCTGTGTTAGCCCTTCGTATATTTCCGGTTAGGGCACAGCAAGCACTGGAGGCAGCAAAGCAGATTTGGACACAGGACGTACAGCACAGAAGAACGATAGCATAAAAAACGGGGAGTAGCTTAAACAATAGTATGAAAATGAAGACATTTGGCCTTTGCAATCATGCAGTACTTCTCCCTGCAGTATACAATGTCTTCCACTCCCACAGTCTGAATGATACACTGGCAAAATTCATATTCATGAGAATCCTGAATGAACATCATAATAGATACAACAGAAACATCAAATATGGAAAAAGACATTTCCTGTAAACAAACTGCAAACAGCTACAGTAATGCTGACAGTAAAGCAAGTGCAACTGATAAATTTCACTATAAAATTAAGTAAGCTTATGACTTAGAATGAATGTCTCTGTGTACATAGGATCTGTACTTTGTTTTGGACACATACTCCCATGGTGACAAATAGGTTATATTTTGTTCATGATCAAAAGATGAAGCAGCTCATAGATTATTTTGTTAGTTTACTGTACTAGCAGTACATATAACTGCAACCACATTTAGAAGTGAATGTGCAATTGCAAGCAGTAGTGTAACAGTAGGTCAGCGCATAGGCTCTCAACACATCTGGGTTGGGTCAGGGCTTTGCAGATCAGTTGACTTTGGCTTCTCTTGCTTAACTCTGGGATTAGCATGCTGGTTATGCCAATTCTGAGGGACAGGCACAGTTGGGACAGAAAGTTTTGATGTGATTATACATTGCCTATTAAGAACTGCATGTGTAACACTATGATTTGTTAGATAAATGGCTTTCAGTGCACAATGGCAACCATGCCATATTCTTGAATTGGTTAGACAACATGAAATCTTAGTATCACAGTGTTCTATTCTGGCAGCAAAATCATTTTACATAGCAGAGGGACTACTTTGGTCCAATTCCTCTTGACCACCCACATGCTGACTGAGCAGAGTGTCAGGCAGTAAATGGAGGAAATCTTCTCAACAGAAGGAGATGAAACATTTCACATCTGACTCGGAGACAGAGTCAAACTGGAGGTGAAAGAGGAAGAAGGATTAGGATGTCAAGTGTCACCAAATCAAGCACCACAAAGCAGTACATCTAGCCCACTGGCATAACTCATTCAACAATGCCAGTGTAA
>JAODJU010004496.1:7500-11484 GCA_026776725.1 Gnathonemus echidnorhynchus
GTATTTCAGAGCATTTAAATACAACGTTTAATAAAATTTGTCAATTAAAAAAATTACTTTTGTTCAATGCAGATTGACATTTCTGATCCAAATTTATATTTGCAGTAGACTCTCCACCTGTATAAAGTATTTCTTATTGTTATTTATTATCATTGTTGTAATATGCTAGAGAAACATGAGCAGTGATGGCTTTACATCAGCAGGTCTTCAATGAGTCAGATGTTTAACATCATTAGTTTAACAAGTTTAACAAAAAATTAAGCACATATAAATCATGGAGAAATTTTATTAAAATTAAACCCAGTAAAAATATGTAGGATGTGTCTAACAAATTGAAGACAAAGGATTAAGAAAACTCATATTACAAACAAGGGGACCATGATATTTTTCTGAGCAACAGTAGACCCTGACTCCAACCAGAAGCTTTGAAAAACAGAAATACACATTACTAAAATTCTCTGGTGAAAGAGAAAGTAGCAGGCATTATGTAACATAGCTGTTCATCTGTGCACAGACAGCCAATATCTAATGCCACAATAAACCAGCTGCAAAAGTAAGCCAGCTTCTCATAGATTTTCATAAAATCAATGATACCAAAGCAAAATGTTAAAAATGAAAATCATGTCATAAGCTTGAAAAATAAAAAAACTAAATCAAAACATTAAAAAAATCTACATTTTTCACAAAGAGAATTTAAAAATTGTTACTAATCTACTTAAAAAAGATCAGAAAATATGAATGGGTGGCTGTCAGGCTGCTGAAGAGCCATGCAGACAGCAGTGTACCATGCAATGCTCTGACTCAGAGCACATGCAGCTTTTTCCATCCGTCTTGCCTCCATTACACTATACGTCATCACTATAAGGTATACACAACTTCTTAGTACACAACTCAGACACCATGTACTTACAAGAATACTTCAATACAGGTTAAGCACTCATTCCCAACCAACACTAGCAAATACTTTCTCCACTTTAACAAGCCTGCCCTACACTTGGAGCCTCTGATTACACTCAGAGTCTATATAGAAATCACAAAGCTACAAACCCCATCTCACATCCTACTGAGACAAAAAAAAATACCAATAATTCTCAGATGACCCTCAGAATAGCCATATGAAAATACTGCATGGCTAATCTGCTGTAAATCTGTCGGTAAATTCTAGATAAACAGCTATTCAGTGTATGCTAAATCGACAAGCTGTCATTTGGTCCAAAGAGAGGAAATCAGAGGCTAAACCTTCAACCTTTTAATGAAATCTTACAGGTGCCAATACACCTGAATATGAGCACAATAAAAGACATTTTAGTTGTTTTTCCTCATATACCCAATATTTTGGCACTAAACTGATCGTAGAGTCTTAATATATTTGAATAAAAGTTCATACTAACTTCGTGATGGCTTCCGGAGCAGGTGTGACTGTGGCAGATACAGATTCTGATCTGGGTTGCCGATCCAGGACTCGGCAGGTAAATTTGCAACCATCCTGTTGGAAGGCTGTGGCTTCTCTTCCACAGTTGAAGTGATCACCATCGGAAACTCTTGTGTTTTGGGCTGTGGCGTCCCAAATATAAGGTAAAATAAAAACTACTGGCTGTGGGTTCCACAAAAAAAAAAAAAAAGAGAGACAAAAAAAAAATAAAAAAAAATCACAGAAGCAGTTTTGTTTCAACCATATAATGATAATCCTTGCCAGCAATCTTCATATATTGTGACTTGATATACATCCAGTGACTAATCAAACGTCAGTGAAAAGGCAGGAATATAGGTTTAGTTCTGATTTTCCCCACAGAAAAAAATATTTCTTGATGAGTAACACAATCCTGAAGTAACAGACAGAAGAAGCCAATAAGAAGGCACCAAAAAGCTGTTTCCAAAACAGGCCCCCTTCTGTCCTGGGTAATCCCTTTATTGTTCTTTAATTATATCTAAGGCATTAAAATAGGGTTTCAGGCAACAACGCTTAGACAAAAATATATTATGCTAAACTATGTTATATTTTGTATTTATATTATATATTTGTCTATAAGATATACATGACTATATTTGTGTGTGAAATTATTTGGTTGCTTTAGTCATCATCACAGGCATTACTTCATGCATCACTGTTTCAAGATATCTAAGGGTTTTACTTAAAAATATATATAGTTCCACTCAAGCTGTAGGAAAGGGAGGCATGTAGCTGGGTAAAAACAACTGGACCCCCACTTGGTTCTGGACAGTTCAACAGCTGACTAGGAAAAAGGAGCTAAACCTGGAAGCGTTATTGGGCCGGGAGGGGGTCTCAATTTCCAACTTACAACATTTACCCCATCCCTCTCCCTAAAAATAGTAGTAGTGCTTATTAGAATTGGTGTGTATATATATATATATATATATATATATATATATGTATATATATCCTAATGGAAACTTATACTTCGAAAAGATGCCACTGCACACGAACGTTATTTTTTTAATATTTATATTGTGTATCAATTCTCAAAGCCAAAAGAAACTGTCATTTTTTTTAATGTTAAAAGACCCCCCCCCCATCCCTTGTTGTCTCCTTGGCGAAACAATTACCCCTTTAACGAAACAGCTATAGTTCAGATAAGTCCATTCTATGCGAAAGCCGAACAGAACTTAAAAATCACAACGTAGACTGTGGTAATTTTTCGTACAATTGACAAGGGATGCGACACGTGCATAAAAAAATAAATAACAATACGCAAAGTGCTGTAGTGAAAGATTAGGCACCAAAAAAGTACTTCTGACTTAAATGCAGGGGTGCACGCGACAAAACCTTAAAAATAAGGGAGAGCACAATTGGTTGACCGAGCCTGAGAAACGACCTCTCATTTTTGTTTGGCATTGATAAGGTTAATCTCTCTAACAGCGTATAAATTATCCGCCCTTCTTATTCAATCTGCTAAATGCCAACTCCTTATAGCGATCAGCCAAATTTCCAAACCCACACGTGCGACGATACTGCTCTTTATTCCAGGTTGCCCAGGTCCTTTTTTTCGACCGGTGAGAATATTTCAATTAAGGGAAAATGGAAACGTCCCGCACCCTATTACATTTATTTCCGTCGCTATCCAAAAGTCATAGGAATTGCTCACTAAGGCCGCTTGTACACAATTTCTTAAACAAAAAACTTCATGAAAAAAGGTCCAGTCCAAAACTTCAGTTCCCTTTTGGAGAATGAACAAAATCTAGCGGTTTTACTCCATTGGTTTCCACTCCACAGAGCCACCACCGTCTATTCTCTGGCAGTCGCTCTGAAGATAGCTTCCGTGTAAACTGATTAGCTTCTCATTCGCTGTCCTCGTCCCGTTTTACTTCCAAGTGCCAGTTGGGGTTATTTTCCTTTCGTTCTGTCCGATTGAACGGGACCCCGTTATTCCTTTCCCCCCACCCCAAGGATACCCTCCCCCCCATCCAACACCTTCGCCGCTTGACACCCCCAGCGTGAACAGGCGGGTCTGTGACCAGCGCATCTGGCTGCAGGACCGGATGGCTGTTTGTTCTATGCTGGGCTACCTCCACCTCCCCATTTCCCTCCCCTGTTGCAAGTTTCGATTTTTTTATGTTGTAAGGTGTAGTAACTATATGCTTATGTTGCTGAGGTGTTTTTTTTTCTGTTCCTACGTTGTACTCCCTACTGGAGTACAGTCTGGGGGCTGTTTTTTTTTATTCGGCTGTTCTCACCTCATGTAATTCTGTTTTCTCTGTTTTTCCTATGACCGGGTCGCTGCTCGTGCGGTCGACTGGCTGGTTTGTAGAGCGGCTGTCTTCCTGGCCTGTCTACCCCCACTGTGATGTTTGTATATGTATGATTCGGTTGATCTTACACTGCTCTATGGGCCCTTTAATTGCCGCTCGGGGACAAATAAAGTGATTGATTGATTGATTGATTGATTGATTGTCTAGGGGCGCAAGTGGAGATGTCAGTGTTGGTGGAAAATGACAGAATTGGTAGCATTCCTGCACATTTATTGA
>JAODJU010004497.1:0-11432 GCA_026776725.1 Gnathonemus echidnorhynchus
GGGGGGGGGGGGGGGGGGGGGGGGGGGGGGGGGGGGGGGGCTGATCGGTGTTTTGCCCTGGGGCCTTGTGTGTAGTTGTTCCCCCACTGCATGTGGATGAAGATTCATCTCTGCCTTTCTCTTAATGACCCCCCCTCCACGACCACCTTTCCTTCCCGTAGCACGACAATGCTGGTCCAGGAGAGGGGAATGAGGCCTGACTCCAAGAAACTGCTGGTGGTCATCACCGACGGTAGATCCAATGACCGCAGCGACACATTCCATGCAGTGATACCGCTAGCGGAGCAGATGGGCGTGGTCCGATATGCCATCGGGGTAACTGTGTTCCAAACAGAACCAGGGGGTCATGAGTTTGATACTGGTCCCATGGTGACACTCACCTATAGCCTCGCCTTCCAGGTCGGGAAGGATTACTCCATCGAGGAGCTGAGGCAGATCGCATCCTCTCCCAGCAACGTATTCGAGTCAGACAGCTTTGACGCCCTCAACTCCATCCAAGAGCAGGTGAAGGAGAAGCTTTTCTCCATCGAAGGTAGAGTATCTGGACCCGGAGTTGAGGGAATTCAAGGATCGTTTCTCCGTGAATGTCATAAGCAGACCGGCAGGCTAAGCGAGTCAGTCTGGCACTCGGTCAAGCAAAACAGGAATCATGTGTTGTGAAAGTCTGAGCATTTCACTGAGGGAAAAGTCACACAGCACTGGAACCTCCAGTTCCTCAAGAGAAGTCTCCACTGTCCTTAAAGGGAAAGCACTCCATGTCTAAACCGTACTGTGGCCGTTTCATCATATCATCTTATCTGCTGTGTCTTCCATATTTGAAAACGCTTTATATCGTCCAGGTACCAGTAAGTCCACCTCCACAGCCTTCCAGATGGAGCTGTCCCAGGGTGGTTTCAGCACCCTGCTCACACAGGTATGAGGCATGGGGGCAGGTGCCACAGGATCAGCACCATCTCCTCAACCTTCCCCACCTTCCACCAGCTCTCTGGGCTGGAGATGCCCTTCTGCTGCATCGCCGCTACATCTTCGGAATGTTACCGAACATTCTGAGTCATGTTTTCTTTTTTCTCTCCCCGAACAGGACACTAAGTTGTTTGGAGTGGTGGGGGCGTATGAGTGGTCAGGGGGCATTATGGAACAGCGTCCTGGGGCAAATAGCTCCTTCATCAATGCCTCGGCGCAGGAGCCGGACATCAAAGACTCTTACCTGGGTGAGCATCGTGGGACTGTGAAGCCTGCACCCCCACATTCCTGTCATTGAGGGGCGCTATTTCTTCTTTGTTTCCCTGGGCTAAATTGCCATGGTCCAAAACCGAAACTGCCATTCGCCTGCAGCCCCAGCTGGCTTGGGGGGAGGCGGGGGCGCTGGATTCAGTGAGTGTCATTCGAAACTGACAGAGAGCAGAGCTGAGAAAGTGGTGCTTTATTTATGCGTGTGGTTAGCGTTGCATTGCGCCCCATACAGCCCCAGTCACTCTCTGCTGCATGTGGTCACTTCTTGTCATCACTTCCTGTCAGGTGCCGACCATGTTCTTTAATCTCAGATACGAAGACACGTGACTGTTAACACACAGCCATTTGTCAATTTTCTTACTTGTTCACTTTTTTAAAGTGCAATCAATGGTTTTTGTTTCAATCATACAAGTAGTTGGAGTATGCTGTGTGCCTGTCTATGGTAGGCTGCTTTAGTACAACCTGTGTCTCCCTCTGTATCACCATGTGGTAGGGCCCATCTCTCCCTCTGTATCATCGTTTGGTACGGCCCATCTCCCCCTCTGTATCACCGTATGGTTTGGCCGGTCTCCCCCTCTGTATCACCGTACGGTTTGGCCGGTCTCCCCCTCTGTATCGCCGTATGGTTTGGCCGGTCTCCCCCTCTGTATCGCCGTGCGGTTTGGCCGGTCTCCCCCTCTGTATCGCCGTATGGTTTTGCCGGTCTCCCCCTCTGTATCGCCATATGGTTTGGCCGGTCTCCCCCTCTGTATCGCCGTATGGTTTCGCCGGTCTCCCCCTCTGTATCGCAGTGAGGTACAGCCTGTCTCCCTCTCCAGGCTATTCTTTAGCGGTGGCCCAGGTGAATGGTAGCATGGTGTACTTCGCTGGTGCTCCCCGATTCCGGCACATGGGCCTGGTGCTGGGATTTCAATGGCAGCCCACCGAGAACCAGTGGGCCATCACTCATCGGATCTACGGGACGCAGGTACGGCCAGCTGGGGACACGTAGAGACACATACACATGTGCTGTGTATAAGCCTCACATTTAATGTTAATTCACTCACATACAGTACATGCGGTGTCTCCCCTTCCTCCTCCTCCTCCTCCCCATCCACTGTTCTCCACATCGCTCTGCATCCATGTCTCTCCAGCTGGGCTCCTACTTCGGGGCAGTCCTCGGCGTGCTACCCGTCTCAGGCCAGGCCGGGACGAACCCGGTGCTGCTGGTGGGGGCGCCCCACTTCCACGGCCCTGGAGTGGGAGGGGAGGTGCGGCTCTGTGCCCTCGAGTCTGGGGTAAGGCCTCCTGCACAGGGGGGGAGGTATTTACTGGGAGTGAACATGTAAAATTATAAACTGCTTTTAGTTAAAAATTCATGAAGGCACCTTCACGGCTCAGTCCCCGCCCCCCCTGCAGCCCGCAGAATGCCCCCACTTCCTCCGAGGCTCCCCCGGGAATGAGATGGGCCAGTTTGGGGCGTCTCTGTCCACCACGCCTGACCTCAGCGGGGATGGCTTTCCTGACGTGGCGGTGGGGGCCCCGCTGGAGGATGAGGGGAGGGGCGCTCTGTACCTCTTCCTGAGTCGTCCGGGAGGCCTTGACAAGAAGCACAGCCAGGTTCGTGGTCACCTGCCACCGCTGCTAAGTGACACTCGCCCTTCGGGGTCACGGTGTACAAATATACAGATTGATACTTATCGTTTGTAAGTCTTTGCATTACCGGGTGCTGCAGTATAACCATTCCTCCTATCGCATTCTCTGTGCAGAGGATTCTGGGAGCGCGTGTGGACCAGAGACTGCGCTACTTTGGGCAGTCCCTGCACTCGGATGGGGACTTGAGCTCCGACGGGCTGTCGGACTTGGTAGTGGGGTCTCGAGGTGCCGCCATTGTGCTGAGGTACGGTTCAGTGTGAAGAAGGGCTACATTCTATGATTTAGAGCGCCCCCTGTCTGCTCGGAGGAATGAACTCTCCCTCCCCCTATGATTCCTCGAGGTCGCAGCCGGTGGTGTGCGTGCGCCCCTCGGTCACGCTGCACCCCGCCGTCATTCCGCAGGACGCCTTCCACTGCGCGGCCTTCCGTGATTACAACGCGCTCGTCTCCATGGCGACGGTGTGTGTCACTGTAGTCCCCGTTCACACGGGGAGAGTACGAGGTGTGTTCCAATGCTGAAAGCGGAAACCTACTGATTGCCAGACATAGTTAAATGAAGGGAGGTCAACCAGCTGTAGATGGAGATGATTAGATCTCTCTCACTTTGTGTGATGTTTTTTTTTTTCTGTGCCACGTGTCCTCAAGGTCCCTTTCCGATGGATGTGTCCATGTCGATGTCTCTGGACGGTGGGATAGAGCCCCCCCGCCTGCACCTCCTCAAATCCTCCTGGAGAGGAAACGTCTCAGAAAGCACTTCAGTGTGCTTCAACGTGACCATCAACATCCCGGTCCGTGTGTGTGCGTGCACGTTCACACTTATGTACTTTCGTTTCACTTCCTTCAGTGGTGATTTTCATGTCATAATACACATAATTAATAATCAGATTCTTTTTCACATTCAGAATAATAGACTTTCTGTCTGATGAAGTAAAACAAAAAAGCGGAAGAACAGCTTATATTTGGCATACGCCACATCGTCAGCAGTTCTACTTGTATTAGAGCAGTGAGATATTTTGGTAAAGCTCTCTCCCCCTCCCCGACAGGAGTGTATATCTGACTACATGGCTGTGCCTTTCTCGGGGGAGCTCGCAGTGGGGGGGCACCAGGTGGCGGGCACGGGCGGGCTGAGATCTGTCCTGAGCCCCGACTGCCCCACCTCCTTCACACACCCGGTCAGCAAGGCCTCCGGCACACACGTGCGCGTCACATACGTGTGCGGGTCACCCCGTGTAATTCTGCATGCCCTGTCTGCCAGGTGTTGCTGGAGGAGGTCTGTGGTGACGACTACGTGTGCGTCTGCGACCTTCAGGTGACCTTGAATGTCACAAGGTGAGACCTGAGGGGGCATCCTTGTTTACTTATACTGTCCCTAAATCCCTTACAGAAGTCAGATTTTACGTTGTCAGATGTACCTTCCCGTACTATTCAGGGAGACCTTACAGTAAAAAATACATACGCCAAGAATACACTAGTATTGTATACTAAAGCAATGTTTTTAACCTGGTCCTTGGGGACTCCCTCACAGCTCTGTGGACTGTCAGGGGTCCCTGAGGACCGCTTTGAGAAACACTGCTCTAAAGAACACAAATAATCCAAAGGTATATCTCTGCTGAATCGCTGTGACATGGTTCCTGACTGTGCGTTTCCTCTGTCCTTCAATGTTCTTGTATCCTTGCTGTTGATGGTACCACCACCATCTGCCAGGTCCATCATCCTCATGTGCTGCGTTCTGCCACTAAGCTAAAGCGCTAATGAGCTAATGCGCTAACCCCATCAATCGTCCATGTCTTCTCGATTTCCAGCCTAGTGGTCATCAAAGCCCCCTATTTCCCGGTGGATCTCGTGGTCCACGTGTCCAACCAGGGTGAAGACGCGGCAGGAGTGGCCATGACGCTGATCTTCCCGTCCTCGCTGTCTTTCAGCCAGGCCACCAAGGTCGGCAGGCTTGATGGTACGGAGGCCGCCGCTCACGGTCACTGCTGATCATGCTGATGTCATTTCTCTTCTCTCCACAGGGATTGGGGCAGGTCAGTCTGCGATGCACGTCCAGCAGTCTGGGTCTCAGCAATGTCACGCAGACTGTCTGCCAGCTGGGCTCCTACGCGCTCAGGCAGATGACGTCGGTGAGTGTGCATCACCCAGAACATTCTGACAAGTCCTAACCGTGGCACTTGTGAAACTTTGCTGTGTGTCCTTTATTTAAACATCTGGTGAACGAATGGGTGCATTGTCAGGACTTAACAGCCCTGGGTGAACAAGCTGCCTTTCCCCTCAACATAATGTTAACTGCTAATCCTACCAACCACACCATGCAGAAGGACATCAATTGGATTGTTATGTGGCCAACCGAATGCTTTCCCGGAGTTTGCACTCTTAACCAGCAGAGTAACTCTCTGTGCACACATCGCACACAGTACTTGCTCGCAGAACCTGCAGTACTAACTCCATTACATCAGCTTACTCAGAGTACTCGCGCTCCACTCCAGATGGCGGTGCGAGTCTCACTGCAGGTGTCTGATCCCATGCAAGTGGAGGACGGCATGAATGTTACTGTGTCCCTCAACAGGTATCATTCCGTGAAACCGACATCATTAGGAAGCCTGAACTCTCAGGGGCATTTTCTATGCACTGGATTGCGCTGGTAATCTGCTCCATTAACAGGTTACATGCATCGGTTGTCTCCGCTCTGTTCTGTGTCCTCCACAGCTCGAACGAGAACAACACCACCCTCCAGGACAACTCAGCTGTCAGCCTCATCTCCACGCGGCTCCCTGTCAGTGTGCTTCTTAAAGAGTGGGTACTCGCTTCTGCATCTGTGCTGTTTGCCCTACCCCCGCTGTCCTGTGCGTAGGTGTCACTTTCCGGAACCGCCGGCGGTTCTATCGGAACCGAAACCGAACCTGTCTCGCCTGTTCATGGATGCGTTTGTGCGTTGACTTGAGTGAGGAATCGATGACAGGCTGCGTCGTGTCTCGCTGGATGTGAGGGGATTCCACATGCGTGTGTATGTCCCCAGTCATGTGCATGTCCCCTGTGCACGTGTGTCTCCTGTGTATGACCCTTCAGCTCGTCCATAAACTGGTGCTAGTCTGGCCCTTCATGTCAGCCATATTGCTTTAGGAAGGACTCCACTCAATACCTGAACTTCCCAGAGAACATCACGCTGGAGCACGCCTACAGGGTACCGCCACCGCCGTTGGCGTGGAATGATGACATCACGGTTGCTCAAATGTCCAGCGGACTAAGTAACGGGGCCTGTGTTCCTCCCCCAGGTGGAGAATGTTGGGGAGACGGAGGTCCCTCTCAATGTCAGCTTCATTTTGCCTCTTGATCTGGGCTCTGGCTTCAGGTGGAATGTGTCTCTCAGGAAGGAGGTCAGTGCAGAGCCCTTGTCCCCGAGTCCCTGTCCTGCCATCTGCCTGGGGTGTCTTACCAGTGACCTTAAAGTAACCTTGTCTCTCTCTCTCTGTCTCTCCGTCCCTGTCTCTGCCTTCAGGGTCACACCACTACTGGCTGCACCAACACCACCATCTCCACCCCCTCTACTCAGGTGAGCGCTATCTTTACTTCATTTCACTTCCTGTTGATTTCCTCACCAGTTTCCTGTATCACGATCATTCTGTGAATCATGAAGACGCCCCTGAGCGAAGCCAGTTTCCGAAGTACCATTAACACCCCCCCCTCCCCTCGTCTGCTAGCACTGCAGCGCTCCGCCCTGCCGCCTGACTTACTGCGTCGTCCCACGGCTCCTGCCGGGGACCCACGTCACTTTCACATTCGACGGAAACGTCAGTTCAGACTTTGAGGTGAAGCTGCTTGCCCAACCCTGCCCTCAGCATTGACGCGTCACTGTATCAGTCGGTTGGTAGCCTGACTAGCGAGGTCTTCATGCTGCTCTCTGGCGCCCCCCGCAGGTCCCGGGGGCCTATTTGCGAGTGGCCACCTGGGCCAACATGTCCTTCGACCAAGCCCGGTACATCCAGTACCCGGCCGACCTGGCTCATAACCTCTCCGTAAGTAAGAACGGAGGGTCCGGTGGGTCCCTCCTAGGACCTGCGCCTAGTTGCGTGTGACTCAAGACATGTACCTTAAAAGATCAGTTGTCCCCACTAAACAACAGCTGCTTTGCATCCTCAGCTTGTGACTGTCCTTGAAACAGCACCCAGTTCCAACAAGGCTGCCATCATCGCAGGCAGCATCTTTGGGTCGCTGCTGCTCCTGGTCATCACCGCTGTCATCCTCTACAAGGTGGGAAGCTGGACTGGGGGCACGGGAAGGGGTGGGGCCGGAACAGGCGTAGCAGGGTACAATGCTAATATTAGGGCCATCATGACCATCAGTACAGAGGCCAGCGGTGTCACCTACTCAGAGTACCATGTCCCAGCAGAGAACCTTCCAGTCACATGACCTTACCCATGTTCACTGTCATGTCGTTGGAGCACCAGCATTCAGGGAGTCCTCCCACCAGCAGGGGTCGCCACCTGCCTCTCCCTCCTAGTCACACCAGCCCTGTCAAAGCTTCCTTCCAGCACTCATCCTGCTGTCTTACGCCATCATTATTCCATTATGCACCTACTGATGTTGTCTCACCGCCTGCCATAATTTGCCCCCCACCCCCACCAAGTCTGCTAACTGCCACAGGCCTGTCCTTGGGCCAGGCACCCATATTTCTTGATAATGTTCCATGGATGCTAAAGCAGAAATAAACTGAACTGAACTTGTGTTACTTTATACACATGTATAGGCATGAATAAGAAGTGTAAGGGCCATATGGAAAGAATGTTTTTGTTGTTTGTTTATTGTGTTATTCATTAGAATATGTGTAACAGTATTCTTTCCTTCATTACTGTGGAGTGCATTCGTTATTTTAACCACTGGTGGAAAGCACTGGAGTAAAAGCACATAATATGTCACGTGATATACATTTTTTTTATGAGACAGTCAAGTGTAGAATTAATACAGTTCTCTGACCGACTACGATTAAACTCGACAAATTAGTTAGTGGAAGTATAAGCATCTTAAATGCTTTGTCTTGTAAATGTTTCCTTATGATATATTTTATTAGTGAACGTTTTTTTAAATGAAGATTTTGAGTTCGGGAATTTTCTGTTGCGTCAGACTAATTGCTAAACACCTGGTCCGTTAGTCATACAGAAGAATGAGTGCCGCTTACAAGAAGTATTATTAAAACATAATTGCCTAAAAATTGTTTTGAAATATCTGAGTTCTGTATCTGGACCCCGATTCATCTGTACAGTTGCCCGGGTGACCGACAATCAGCCAATCAATTTTGAGATTTACAGAGCTGTCACTGACAATGAAAGGGTCACCACCTCACTGTTTGGCCATTTTTCTCCTGTACTACCCTCCCTATCCAAAAGGTCGGCTTCTTTAAGTCCCAGCATGAGAATGAACCTGAGACAGAGGGACCCACATCGCCCCCTGATGACAAACAGACTGTACTGTAGCCCAGAGCAGCCAGCTTTCCGGCCCCAGACAGCACACAGCGTTCATAAAAGCACCCTGAAGCTGATAAAGTCCTGCAATGAGCCAGCAGCCTACAGACCTACAGATGACCAGCAGTGTGGTGTCCTCACGTGTGCCTGTGTGAACTGGAATTGAAACGGCATCATCTCTTTGCTAGACAGCAACACCCCCATTTTACCTTGGTTCGCCAGTCCTGGTGCTCTTTAACTTATTGACATCGTAGCATTACTGTTTTGTGACACTGGGGTTGTGTTTAATTCTGGCTTTTTTACTGATATGAATAAAAAGAATCTGAACATAAGTTTGGTTCTGTGGTACTTCTGTGGAGCTGCTAGGCGGGGCTTTGAACTCGCAACCTTCTGGTGCGTTTTAAAGATTCGTGTTGTTCCGCCAGGATCCAGAGAGCAGACAGAAGCTGAAGCGGACCGTAGGGCATTATCGCAACTCGCCGACACGCAGACATCAGGAAATGTCATAAGTCACGACCTTGCGATTAAAGGCGCAGACACACCCAGGATGCAGGATGGTTTACTAGAAATGCAACTGAAAGACAGAACAGCTGGAGGGACATTAGCATATTCACACGCTGAACTGTTTACATGCGGCACAATCACTGGACACGTTCAGTTCAGCTGCTGGACGCGTAACTGATCAGGGACGGTTATTTTTAACAGTAATTAGACATTCCAGCAGCTGGACGGCCAGAGCTGGCGCTACTGCCTAAATAAAACGATTCCATCAGTTCCTGTTCCCAGGATGGTGAACAAATAGATAACGATTAAGTGAGCAGCATAAGGCACATGAGTAACAATGATAAACACTGCTTCATTCAGCTTGAGTAATCCCAGGTTATTCCGGCACATTCCTCCCACGTTGAGGACGGTGTAAGAGGTTTCTCTCATCTCGCTAACCCAGTGGTTCCCAACCTTTTTTGGCCAGTGACCCCATTTTGACATCACACATTTCTGGCGACCCCATAGACATTTTTTTTTTATAGAATTAGTTTTTGATCATGTTTGTTATACCGTGTTGCAAATACAGAGTAGCCAGATTAGTGCACAAAGTCCAGCTGAAAATTAATACTGAGCAATTTCTTAAAACAATGAATTAGGCCTATGGAAAAAAAGAGTTACTGCAATATCTTAAACTGGCCACAGTGTGTAGTATTATTGTCTCTCAACTCACCACATTTAATGGGGTGGCTGAGCCTGCACACCTCACTGCAGCCTTTCAGTCAGGCGCTGTAGTAGACAGAGCGCATCTCATCACTGACGTAACATCCAGTCGGGAACGGAACTTCGACTTAATACAGGCAGACAGGACGTCACCACACAGCAGACATTTTGGCCTTTCTTTGTTCCTTTCAATGACGCCAGTAAATCCATACTGAAGGAAACTTTCGTCATATGTTCTCTGTCTTTTCGGTGTCTGTTTCTCCAGTTCTCTAACTGTCTTTACGGTGTCTTTCTCCACTTCTCTGTCTTTACGGTGCCAGGTGGGCGAAGAAATCTTTCCATTTTGATTTTCTGTTCTGACTGCAGCTTTCTTTACTGTTTAGACAAGCGAGGGAACTCAAGTAGCTCGTCACTTGTGGAGTCAGGTGATCGTGATCAGTTTATTTGAACTCATATTTACTGATATTTATGAACGTGAAAAAATACAGTTGTCTAAGATTGTATGTGGTGTTTTAATCATAATTTTTAAAAGAATTTTTTTTTTCCCAACTAATTATTAATCAGTATTTTTTATTTTTTTTTATCAACTACTTGACATTTCAGGGGACCCCATTTGAACTCCAGGGGACCCCATGTGGGGGCGTGACCCCAAGGTTGAAAAACACTGGGCTAACCTCTGACCTCTGGTTTTGTAACAAAAAAGGTTAAAGGGCATTTGGACAGAGCCCAGCAGCCGCAGAAACAGAGGGAGGGAGATTCCTTTGGAGGTCTGAGAGAACGTGCTGGAGATTAGCCACAGACACAAAATTAGCTTCAATTCTGGGAAACAAAAAAAATGCATGATATGACTTTCCGAATAAATAAAGCAACGTTTACAGGATTTCCAAGCAAACCTGTGTACCTGCTTTTAAAAATGCTACAGCATGGTAATGCTTACCGAAAACGTCTTCCCTTTATTCATAACAGTATAACATTAGTAAATATTTATATATCATACAACTCCTTCAGTTTCTCCCCGATCCAGACCAAACTCAGACCTCGTTAAAACCCAACAGATTCCATCTTCACCTACACGTACTCTGTCCAGGAAGCAAGTCAGGGTGTGTGTGCACAGTGGGACCACACACAGGACAGGCACTGTCTGTGTGTGTGTGTGTGTCTGTGTGTGTGTGTGTGTGTGTGCGCGCGCGCGCATTAGAAGCCCAGGGGGTTAGGGGTCACGACTCCCCCGTTCTCCACCAACGCTGCGGAGATGTTTTTGATGTTTCTGTAGATCTGTTTGCTGGAGCTGGACCTGAGCTCCTTCATGTTCTTCATGATCCTGTCATGGGCCTGAGGAAGAGGAGGATGGACGAAGAACTGGTGAACAAAACAGGTGAGATGAGATCATACCCAGCAGGTCAAGAGTTTCAGCTGCAGGCCCTGTACTGGCTCTGCTGTTGGACCTTTGAGCCGGGTGATTATTCACAACTCCCTCCAGCTTGAGATAAATGCATCTGCAGAGCAGGTATGACGAATCAAAGCATGTGAAGGAGGATGATGGGATGCAGGCCTCACCTCCACACACCAGGTCTCACACAGGATCTTCTCATGCTGGGCGGAGGGGAGACCCTGACTCAATGAGCGGGAAGCCCTGGGAAATAGATAGGAATCATCAAGGGATGGGGATGGGCCACAGGACCGAGAACCGGACAGGGGGGTCGTCACAGGACTGGGATGGGCCACGGGACCGAGAACTGGACAGGGGGATCGTCACAGGACTGGGATGGGCCACGGGACCGAGAACCGGACAGGGGGATCGTCACAGGACTGAGATGGGCTGCAGGACCGATAACCGGACAGGGGGGATCGTCACAGGACTGGGATGGGCCGCGGGACCGAGAACCGGACAGGGGGGATCGT
>JAODJU010004498.1:0-11416 GCA_026776725.1 Gnathonemus echidnorhynchus
CATATGTTGACATAGTAACTAAGCGGAGCTTCAGGTTAGCCTCGTTCGTGGAACCGAATTTGGAAAAATTAAGCCGGAATTGCCGAAATAAGCCTGGCTTTTGGGGTTAGCTCGCTTCGTGGAACAGCCCCCAGTACATCTGTCTAATTTGCGTGTGTGTTTTGTGATGCGCTGGTGGGTCTTACAGGGTGCATCCCAGCTTTGTGTCCTATACTGCCTAAGATCTGCTCTGGGGCCCCTGTAATTCCAAAATTAGTTAGAAGATGGGTGGGTGATGATGAGACTCTAAGACACTGCCTTGTGTCAGAATGTGAGCCTTAACGATAGTCATAGTAACAACTCATTTTTACTGTACATTCAAGGTCTTTAAAGTTAAACTTTAATATTTTTGAGGGTTTCATAAACAACAGCAGGCCTACCCTATAAAAATAAACCAGTGATTACTGTAAAGATGGACTTTGAACAACTAAAGAGTTCCTGGGAGGCTTGGAAATAGGAGTCATCTTCACTGTAAGAGATGAACGAGGCAGGACACACTGTAGCCTATGCGTCAGTAAACACCATGGACGACCACTGTCTGACCTGGGACCAGGCTGCTGTTGAAGCTTTTAGGTGGAAACTGAAATACTTTTTTATGAACCCTTGTGAGAAGTACAGAGCCAGAGGACGAAAACCTTGGAAGCTCACGCTGCAGATTCTTAAAATCGCCATCACTACAATTCAGGTGGGAAGTCTGTAGAATGCACTGATATTAAAGTTATAGTGTGGTTTTATATATTGTTTAAGATACACAACTGGTATAGAAGGAGCAGTTGGTTGTTGGTCATATAGAATATGACAACTTAATGTTAAGTGTGAGTGTATGAGTGTACGCCCTGCGACGGACTGGATGTTTTCCAGGGTGTACCCCTGCCTAGTGCATTTCGATGTCTGGGATAGGCTCCAAGCCTCCCCACAACCCTGTGTGGATAAGTGGTTAGAAGATTTATGTATAAATATACTTTTTTTTTTTAAATCCAGTTGGTCTCATTTGGACTCAGTAATGAGATGGTGGTCACCTTCAAAGAGGAGAATTTGGTGTCTTTCAAACATATTTTCCTTAAAGGATATTCTGACCGAATCACTGACACTTACACAGTGTATACAAAGGATGATGTCTACGACCACATCTTATTTATAGCAGATCAGGTATGTAGTGAACACATGCAAACCAACGGGCAGGCGTGCACACACACACGCACACACACACACACACACACAGGTATACCTTACCTTGTGGGGACCAAATGTCCCTACAATGTGATAAATACCCATTTTTTTTACCTTATGGGGACCAGTTTCCTAAAAATTGTTTGGCTACTTATAGTTATGGTTAGGGCTGGATAGGGGTTACAGCTCTCATAGTTAGTATTAGCATTTTTCCCATAGAAATGAATGAGCGGTCCCCAAAAAGATATGATTACATGACTGTCTGTGTGTGTGTGTGTGCGTGAGAGAGAGAGAGAGAGAGAGAGAGAGAGAGCAGCTATACCTTACTAATTTCCTGGTCCCCATAAGGGAAAACTATTTTATAAAAATCCGTGACTGCAATGAAAAAACTAAAAATGCAAAAACTCTTGACTTTTGTTTGGTTACTTATAGTTTTACAATTTGTTGTCATATGTTATTTTGGATAATACACTTACTTTGATATTCTGTATTATTCAGTCATATGCCAATATGAAAGACTTGCATTACCTTCTCAGCTCTACATTGTGCAGAATATGCACTGAGGATATTAAACTTAATGAATATTAAAATCGAGCAGGATTCATAACGGGAAGTTTTTTCTCTGCTCCATGATTTTTCCATTCCAATATATGTTATAAAGTTACAGTCAATAAAGCTGAATATGGGAATGCCTGACTAACATAATGAAATATTCACATAATTATATAGGCATATAGATTCTATGCATATGAGTGTATAATATATTTTTTTAAAATTAGTTTTAGTGGGTTGCTGGTGGAAGGCTTGCCTCACCTTCATCCAGCTACTAACAATACTTCTCAAATATAGATAACTGCCAGGAACATAGAACAGTACTGGTTGACTCTTATTCTAATGTCATTATTTTGAATATAATTGATATTGTTCATTGATACAATAAACGCATGCTATTGTATCCTCTTTACAGTATATGAACTTGCCTAACGTCACAGTTGGAAACCACGCTTATGATAAAAATGAAGGAATCTATGCACCACTGTCCGTTTGCCAGGATTTTTATAGAAATGCTAGCATTTCTTCTGAAAATGAAACGTTTGACATCGATACAAAAATTGAAACAGGTAAAAAATATATATATAATAAAATTATCAAGGACCAGGTAAGAAAAAAAGTTACTAATGAATCCGGCTAGACAAATATATGTGCTGTTTTTTTGTAAACGCTGACGCCTCAGCAACATTTAAAATCGACGCTTCCACATCACGGGGGTTAGGGGCGCAGCCCCTGGCACTCCAGAAAAACCGCATAGGATGTTCAGAGCACGAGATATGAGAAACATATGAGAAACGCGAGGAACAAAGATCACTGCAAGATATCACATGCGAGGCTGCTGTAAACACGCTTGGTGTCCTACAAACCAGCATTGCACGTATATTGTGTGCATGTATGAGTCACTTAATGTTATGTGTGTCATCTGCTGGACTTCACAAAATTACCAAAAAAAAAAAATCCCAATTAATTTCTTATACCCGATATACAGGTTGCGATATATCAAAACCGCCATGAGAAATTCGCAATGCTAAAGAGAATCGACTGTAAATAAGCGCTTTGTGCTGCGACCTTCACAGACAGGTTGCTCTTTCAGTTTCGCAGTAAATGCACAGTTCGATAGTTGAATTGTGATGTCTGTTTTATAAAGGTGTTTGTATGATTTGTTTTCAAAAGAATGTGCTAAAGTTTATCCAGGACAGCCTCCAGCAGAAGACATACTGGAAGAATTCCTGAAGAATTTAACTTTGAATTTTAAAAGGTGCATTTTTTAATATTAAATTGAAAGCTCTGGGAATGCCATTTTAGTTCAGATTAAATATAATGTAAACAGGCTTATAGGTAATTGTTACACGCATCATTTTCATAAATGAATGCATAAATATTTTACAAGTTGTCACAACTTAACAGTTAAACTATTTAAAAAAAAATAGATTCATCCATCAGACCTGCATTAGTTTGGCAGTAACGTTCTTCTGAATTCCAGGCTTCTGTCTGTCAATATTAACTTTACTCTGAAGGCCATAAATCTTCAGACCATCGAGCGTCACGAGCTTCCTGACTGCTATAACTTTATTGTCATGGTAGGTCATGTTACCTGAATATACCTCGTGGTTCACAAGTACTGATGTACTGTAAACATCATTAAAGAAGGAAAAAACGTGAGGCTTCATTTACCTTCAAAAACAGTGATGATTACGTTTTCCTTTAAAAGCTGTATTATCCTGTACTGCAAATTGTACATAAATCCCTTCTATAGAAAACTCTTGTCTCTTGGTTAATTCTAACAGATTACTTTCGACAGCAGAGCTCACAGCGGACAAATAAAAATTAATCTTAAGAATGATGTTGATATGTATCAGTGCAGAGACTGGAGTGTAAAAGGAATGTGTGAGTATTTTTCTTCTTTCTTTTAAACTGCACCAAGCTATATGAACTTTGTTTATATGAAGATCTGTAATTTCCCTTAGTGTGTGATTGTGTGTTAGTGTCTGCACTGTGGACAGGCACCCCACCTTGTTCCAGATTCTTCTGGGATTTAGTTCCAGACTCACTGTAACCCTACACTGGATAGATGGATGGATGGGTGGATATTAGAACATGATGAAAATCATAAGCTACTGACATGTCTTTGACTAGAATACTTCCATTAATACCTTATCCTTTTTTTGAGTCATTTTGTTGTATGTATTGCTGCAATATTAACTGCCCCACCCTTGATTTTATATATGACTTACAGTGAAAATATATTGTATCTGGCTTATTATTCAAGGTTAGGTTTTTGTTCTAACATTGAATACAGAGATTTAAAGAATGTAAAGAATTTAAAGTCGGAGAATCCAGCCCATGTCATAAATAACATAACTATCAAACAATAACAAAGTTCAGACGTGCAGTAGCATTCAAAAATTTTGGACACACCAAGCGGCCTACCAAGCAGAGTGATAGAGTGTCGCATCACATGACCTGGCCACCTGACCTAAACCCAGCAGAAATGGTTTTGGAGGAGTTTGAACAGAGAGTGAAGGAAAAGCGGCCAATGAGTGCTAAGCATATATGAGGGACCTCCTTCAGGACAGCTGGAAGAGCATCCCAGGCATAGAGGAGACCGTGGGGTCAGCCAGTCCCTGGAGCATTTGGGGTTAAGGGCCTTTCTCAAGGGCCTGAGGGTGGGATCACTCTGCCGACCATGGGATTTGAACCTCCAACCTTCTGAGTCCCAACCCACAGACCTGGCTCCCCCAAACAAATATATATTTTTTTTTACTAATTTTTTGGCCAGTGCATAATTCCATATATGTTATTTTATAAGTCTTGTTGTCTTTATAAATATTCTAAAGTATAGATAATAGTACAAATAGACCTTTATGTGGGTAGGTGTCTCCAAACCTCTGACTGCTACTGTTAGCTACACCAAGTACTAAGCCGACCACCCAAAGCAGAATATTCTGGTTATCTGCACAACCTGCCACATTCCTCACAGAAATGCTTCCTTCCCCTTTTGAAAGTCAAGTACTTCTTTTGCTGTCACATGTTCAGTGGTCTGGTGACTCAGTCATTCAGTCAGCCACTGACTAACGTATGGTGTGGGTGGCGGACTTTGGCCTCACTACCCACTTCATTACATTGCATTAAGTTATTCTACATGTTTTTTGCAATGAAATTTTATATTTATGTGCTTAAACACTAGGGTTTGGCACAGTGCATTCATATATATGTGTATGTTTTATTTAGCAGGGAGAAGCATCCAGTACACATTAATCTTTGACTGCATAACCACTGTAGTATGCTTGGCCTCACTGATTCTGTGTAGCCGTTCAATTATCCGTGGCATTCAGCTGCAATTTGTAAGTATACATAATGTCATATGTATGTGTGGGACAAGCTTAATAACGATACTGCACATGTGCATAAACATATCCCACTAAATCGTAGCTAATTAAAGTTTTTTTGGAAATCATATATCATCATATTATATTGAGAGTGAATGATGTCTATTTTCATTTCATGCCAGGAGTGCGTGCATTTTTTCTGGACTTTCCTTGGAAAGAATGTACTCTGGTCTGACCGGATGGAGTTTGTAAATGGATGGTATATACTGATCACTGTCAGTGATACTCTAACCATTGTTGGAACCATTCTGAAAATAGCAATTCAGACCAAGGTGCAGCCAAAGATGAAGTGCAGTATTACAGCATTTTACAGTATTTCTATTTCAGAAAGATCTGACGTTCTAGTTTTTTTAAATAGTTTTCAAGTATTGAAAATTGCAGTTATTTAGCATTGAATTCAGTCTGATAAAATTTTAATCATTTGATTAGAGCAAGACTCACTGTATGGTGTTTTTTCCATTTTTATTTGCCATTTTATTTGTTATTATTGAGCCTTAGTGCACGATAATTTTTCTACTGGGATTGATCATTATACTGCAATATAATCTTGTTTTCTATTTGCTGAAATGCTGTATTTCAGTACTTGCTGATCTTAAATTGAACTATTTTTCAGCTTCATGTGATTGTATATGAGATTCATTAGTCTTTAATTTGGCATCAGTTTATAAAATCAGTGTACTTCACATCCTAAATTGGGAACATACTGTATTTCTGTTTTTCATTTTAGAATTTAACAAGCTATGATGTCTGTAGTTTTCTGCTGGGGACGGCTACACTGTTTACCTGGGTCGGAGTCATTCGTTACTTAGGCTACTTTAGGAAATATAACGTAAGTGTCCCACATTTTGTAAAGTGACCAGTCTTTGAAATCCCTAATCCTAGATGAGTACTGTACTGCTTGGTGCTAAGGAAAATATCTTCACCATGAAATGCAAGATGACTGACATTAAAAATTAAAGATCCATACAGGTTTTTATACTGCATTCAACCATTGTAACCTTGATGACTTTCTTATTCTATTGATTAGCATTTGGGATGCAGCCACTCGGATCTTACATATTATAGACTCAAGTTTGAAACATTACTTTGCATTATGCAGTCAATAAATCCATTACAATAAGGTTGAATTTAATATGTTTTTTTTACTTAATTTTGGAACTGCTCTCCAGATCCTTATCCTTACCCTGAGAGCGGCTTTTCCAAACGTGGTCCGTTTCTGCTGCTGTGCCTCCATGATCTACCTTGGTTATTGCTTCTGTGGTTGGATCGTGTTGGGACCTTATCACGAGAAAGTAAGCCTTCTGTACATTCCAAAAGCAGAAATGTGCCTCCATACTAAACCATGACAAAACACTGCTTTTCTAGTTCCGGACCATGAACACCGTGTCAGAGTGCCTGTTCTCCCTCATCAATGGGGATGACATGTTCACGACATTCAAGAACATGCAACAGAGGAGCACGCTTGTGTGGCTGTTCAGCCGGCTGTACCTCTACTCCTTTGTGTCCATCTTCATCTACACAGTGCTCAGCCTTTTCATCACTGTTATCACTGACACATACGAGACTATCAAGGTAACTTTTCATCTGTTGCTGATGTTGTTCAAAGTCATGTGATATCAACTGTAGCTACCCACCCAAACTTGGTTATCAGAGTTCCTCAGGATAGTCAAGAAAAGTTTCAAGACCTTTTGTCCATGAATACTTTGACTAACTGCTGTCTTCACTGACTGTTCCATTGTTATGATCTCAGCTGACAATAATTGGTGCTCTTTCTTGGATTTTGAACTTATCTGGTCCAGTAGGATCCAAGTTTTTATGGTGTTTTGCCTAGCTTTTATGTTCTATCTATGTTTTATATACCTTTTGCTCCAATGCCAGTTGGAGGCTGAGCCTAGTCGCACAGGAGCCTAAATTAGCTCCTTGACTGCTGCATTCCTCACTTGTGCATCACTTTGTACAAAAGCCTTTAGCGAGTAAATAAATGTATGTATGATATCTACATCCCCCTACAGAAAAGCCAGCAAAGTGGTCTCCCTGAATCAGAACTACATGCCTTTTTGGCAGATTGTAAAGACCTACCTAATTCAGGAATGTTCAAGCAAGAGGATGCACCATCTCCATGCCTTTCCTGTTGTCCTCGGTAAGTTGTGGAAGTCTGGATTTTAATTGCATAAATCCACAACCCTAATGTCACCTACAAACAATTTTTATGACTCTTTTGTTCATCACAGTAGATACCTTTGCTCTCAGTTAAGACATCAGCATCTTAGTGAAACTCAAGCAATTTTAAATGGTGTGTACATTTAATGCCAGTCTGCAGTCAATTTTCAATAAACCAAAGTCTATTGTAATATGTTACATTTTTGCGGGGGAAAAGTTATTCAGATAAATTTTCTGTATTGTGCACTGTTGCAGTGTTGTACGAAGGTTGTCATATGCTCTTGTAATTCTATTTTTTTTTTTCGAGGCACCCAAGTATTTCAACTATGACATACGCAATAAATGTCCTGTTGCTATGAAAATTGCTTAAAAGTTTCCAGCTAGAAAGTTTTACATAAGGAGCTGCATTGTTTGATCCACTTGTGCTTTTGTAACTTATTGTGCACCAAATGAGATAACAAGAGGCATTTGATCTCCCTATTTACAGCAAATCTTGTAAATATAAATCAAAAATTTAACTTGACAAGAATCTTGTTTTCTGTTCAAACAAGGAATAAACAGCTTATTTGGTTGTCTTGCAGGTTTTTCCTGATGTGGTAAAATACCCTCAAATATTAATCATTTAGTTTGATGTCAAATCCTTCTATGTGAAAGAACAATAATAAAACCCAAGCAAAGCACATTTTTTTTGTATTGGAAGCTTGTTTGCCATTGGTTCATCACTGATGATTTATTGTTATATCTTGAATTCTAATTTTTCTCTGGACCACATGATTACAACAGCCGTTGGTCTGAATCTGAAGGGGACAGAAAGCACAGAGTTAGAGGATGATTTCATTTAAAATGTGGCTGAGGAATTACTCCCTGCCTTTATTCCTCTTGAAAACGTGGATCACAGAAAATTGCATGCTTTGTTCACCAAGTAAATGATCAGTGGAGGAGCAGTTTCAGCCAAGTCGGGGTAATTTGGCTTAGCTGTACAGTGTAATTGGTGGAGTTACATCACTGAGAGCCAAATCTTTACCGTACACAAAACATGCAGCTGAAAACAAGGGACACAACGCATGAGAGCGGAGAATACAGGGATATAATTTAGGTATCCCTCATCTGACCAAAGAGCGCTCTTCAAAATGAATCACAGATGTCTGCTTCTGAAAGCTACTACATACTCCATACAAACTTATTATGACTTAGAAACTGTCCTTGAAATTTTTGTGATGCTAGGTTGTGGAATTTAGCAAAGATAACAGTTATTGTGGGGGTGGTGAGTGGCTGTGTGAGTTAGGCCTCTCTGCCCATGAAACGCACGTCACAAATTCAAATCCCAAGTCTGGAAATGTGATTTCGCCCCTGACAGACCCTGCTCTCTCAACTGGGTAAAAGTATCTACTTTGTACTGTTACTACTGTAGATTTTCAATATGATATCAAGATTGCTTCCATATTGATATTATACATTTTTATTCCATTGGTAAATATTTTGTTCTTATTTCTGTTTTCAAAGATAACAATGACTGTTCCCCCGTTTTAAAGAAAACAGTACTGGAGGGAGTCTTTTCGTGTTGTCCTGGAGAAGGTACACAATTCATCAGTCTTCATGTGATTGTTTCCTTCTCACTGAGGCTAACCCACTGTGGCAGAAGAAATGAAATTAGTGGTCATGGAAATGACACAGCATGTGATGTGCTGATTACAGGGAAAGGCAGGGTCGCTATGGGAAAATGTTTCTTCTTGTATGTAATGGCCTCACATGAATAAGTAGGTACCCTTAAAGGCTGCAATACTGCAGCAACATTTGTGTGAACCATGTTTTTCATTTGTTGTTTTGATTTTATATTCCTCATAAAAAACAACTTTCAATGAGATAAAATTGTTACTATACTGTGACAAACAGAGTTGCATTTAACTTTGAACTGTTGATATTCCATACTAACACAAGTTCTGCTTCATCAAAAACTGTATTTTATGGATAAACTGTAGGACTTTTCAGATGAAAATGTTATCACTGACAGTTAAACTAAAATGAATGATAATTATAAATTTAGACACAATGGGAAGGTTAGGGAGCAGGTTGAGGAGCATGCACTGGTACCCAATACATGAAACAAGGATCCCGGCTGGTGACCCCCCAGGCCAACGCGCAGTCCTGCCCCACCCTCCGGAAATTGCCATCTATTTGCCGCAGCCAGGTTTTACGTGGGCGTCCCCTTGGCCTGATCCAGCCACTTGGGTCCTCAGCAATGAGTGTCTTGCGAGCCAGATCACCCTCAGGGAAACGCGCCACATGACTGTAGGGCCGTAACTGACACTCCCTCGCAATGCAGGCAATGTCCCTCATTCGGGGCTCAGGACTCCTCTAGCAACCACTCATTCCACACAAAGTCAAGCCAGCGGTACCCAAGGATTCTCCGAAGAGACACAGTACTGAAGGAGTCCAGTCTTTGTCTCAGGTCACTGGATATCATCCATGTTTTGCAGCCATACAGCAAGACAGTGGGCACCAGGACTCTAAAGACTAGGACCCGCTGTCCTCTTTCAAAGATATTGGGAGCGCCATATTGGGAGCGCCATATTGGGAGGGCCATATTGGGAGGGCCATATTGGGAGGGCCATATTGGGAGCGCCAAATTGGGAGGGCCACACACCCCTTTCCAGCGACCTCATGATACAATAGTACAATGGTACAATTGGTAAATTTCTTAAAAATGTTTATCACGCAGACCCACTGAAAACTTTTGGAATCTTTACATGTGCAATATTATTAACATTAACCTTGCTGCATTTTTCATAAAGATTTAACAAATAGTAGTAAAGCATGAAGGACAGGGTGTACTCTTTGATGCTACTGTGTTACTCCCCTTTAAGGTAACTGAAAGTAAGACCTAATGAAAACACCCAAAACTTAAAAAAAAAAAACCCATCAATTTCAATAACATTCCCAACTCAGCAAATAGCTATATTTTCCCCATGAATTAGAGCTGATTAGATGCTACCGGTTTAATACCTTTGATTCTTTACTACTAGATACACATGCGCTTGTGGGCACCACTGAGTCCGATGACTTGGGCCTATAACCACAAAGTCAATCTTCCTTCAAAACGAAGTCAAGCCCCAGGTAAACTTGACTTAGCCCCTGGTCTTTTCAATAGCTAGAAACTCCCCTGCTTATCTGTCTCCTATTTTTTGTAGACTTAAAACTGCACATCTAAGAAAGTGATCTTTGTTGATGGTGCAAATAAAAACTTGTAATGCCACAAATCCGGTTGAGGGCCATTGGAATGTACACACACGCAGTGGGCTGTTCACGCTACACGGAACGCAGAATTATGAAAGACTACAGAGTCAACTCTTTAGTGCTGAACAGGTTTCAAAGTCACTTGTGCAAATAAAATGCGTGTTGCTTTTCCCAAGATCTTTAATCAAGATAAAATGCATTTTAAAACACAAACAGTTTTGTAGAACTCCTTCGTAGCAGGTATTTTTTTTAGTACATTACAAAAGATTTCAGAAGATTTGTGCTTTTGATTCATGCTGTGTTTAATAACAAGTCATCCTTGAATAAAGTGAAGTAACACATAATTTCACTTCCAGGAAAATATCAATGTTCCTTTAATAAATCTCATTCATGTTTATGGTTCATTGCGGAGGTGCAGTAGTTGACACTGATGCCTCATGTCTCTGGGACTAGTGTTCTGTGTGTGGAGTTTGCATGTTCTCCCCGTGTGGTTTCTCTGGGCACCCCTGCTATAAAATGGTGCCCCATCCTGGGTTATTCCCTGCATTGCAGCCATTGCATCCAAACCCCGGCCAACTCTCAATAAGACAAGCAGGTTCTGAACATTGTTAGATGGATACATTGTTTGCAGAGGTGGGTAGAGTACCCAAAATCTGTACTCAAGTAAAAGTAAAAGTACTTATGGAAATATTTACTCAAGTAAGAGTAAAAGTAACAATCCCAATAGTTACTTGAGTAAGAGTAAAAAAGTATCCGATGGAAAAACTACTCAAGTAGCTAGTTACTAGCAGAGGCGGACATTTCAGGTCTGGAAAGTAAAAATCCAGACCAGGATTTTGTTTCAACCAACCTGCTGAGTATAAAGATTCACA
>JAODJU010004499.1:0-11411 GCA_026776725.1 Gnathonemus echidnorhynchus
GTGGCCGGCCCCCGGGGGGGAACTGGCGCGCTGCCGCCTGTGGCTGTGGGGCTCCTGTTTCGTGCTCACCGGCGGGGGGCGCCTGGTGCCTCCCCCCTCTGCGCCCTCTGGTAGCGGGCAGCCCGGGTACCTGGCCACTGTGGGGCGGCTGGGTCCATGATCACTTGGGGGTCTCCTAGCCGTCTGGGGGGCCCCGGGGTGGTGTTGTTGTGGCCACACACACTCATTGGGAATCATTCCATGTTCATTCCAACCTGCACACTCATACATACACTCACAACACACAATCATACATACATGCCCACACACACACACACGCACGTATATATGCACATACACACGTACATATGCACACACACACACACACATACACACACATTCACACCCACCCACATACACATAGAACGCGCACATACATAGACACCCACACACATACACACGCACACACACACAGACACACAAGATAGCCAGGGCTTTCTTGCCATATTTTATCCCTCTCTCCCCTTCTTGTCTGTGTGTGTGTGTGTGGCTTCCATCCTTTCTTCTCAGATGCAGATACTGGTGCGGCGATATCCAGACCGTGTTCCTGTTGGTCTGCTTATGTATTTTTTCTTTGGTATTAATGTATTTAATTCCAGAAGCAGATACTGGCACAATCTTATTCTCTGTCATATTGGTACCATTGGTTTCTTTGTATGTATACTTTTTGTGTGTGCACCTGGATCTTGTTTTTCAGATACAGCAGCTGGTGTGATGATACAATGTCCAGTACTAAGATGCAGAAGCTGTCCTTTTGTTACTCTTTGATTTGCTCTACTTTTTCTTAAGTTATGTATTTTTCTTTCCCTGTTTTTCTCTCTGTATCTGACCCCCCCCTCTTTTTTCCTCTCTTTTCTATCTCTCTTCTTTCTCTCCCTCCTCTCTTATCTTTATCTGTCTTATTTCAGTTAACTTTCCCTGTCAGCTCCGGCTTAATAGTGCAATAATCTAAAACGGTGAATAGATAGTATATCTCAAGTAACAAGAGGAGCTTACTCCGAAGCTCCACTTGGCAAAATAAAAGTGTTGGCACAATATAGCACCCAGACTAACATCCTGCTTGCTAAACTGCCGGACACGACGGGTAAAAAAAAATTGCTGGCAGTTCTAGTGTTAAACTAGATTAGTGGTAATCTGCTTTCTCAGTCATGGTTTAGAATAGTTCTAGTCTAATCTAGTCCTGAATACACTGAACTGATTTCCTGAAGAAAGATTAGAGGTACTCCAGGAATAAATTAAGGCTTAAATTGAACCTCCAAGAGGGCAAGTTTAACCATATTAATGCTCTCTATAAATGGAGAAACATTGATTACCTGGACTATTTCAATGAAGATCAAGGAGCACCAGGAATGGCAAGAGCCATTGCTCATTGCATCTCATGATTCAAGGATTTTCCTGAACTCATCTTTGTATACTCACCTTGAAAGAGAAGTGCATAGTTGTCTTAAAATGGATGAGAGAGGGATATAGGGCTCTCGAAGGAACAAACAGGCACGCTTAGGTTCACTCAAAAACACTTTAATACGTAATACAAAATAATCTCGCATTAACATCAATACCTAGCTATCATATTGAAGACAATGCAAAACAACTCATACTACAATGGTATCAAATATATATATATCTTATAGCTAATAATATTAGATGCAAAGGTATGAATATAAAAAGAAAAGAAGCAATAATACATAAAAGTAGCAAGGAAACATAAAAGACGTTACGAAATATTATCACCAGCAAGGATCAATACTCGCAAGAATTAAAGGAAAGCATAAGCAGTTGCAAAGCTATTTACACTCGGACGTGCCCTCATCACCCACCTTCACACACGGACTGGGGAGCCCTTTCAGTCCTGGCAGGAGACCAACACGTGAGTCCCGAGAAAGTGCCGGGCGATGCGCGCTCTATCCCACGGCTGAGCTCCGGTCAGTACTGGGATCTCCCCCTTCCTTTATACTAAATTTTGGGTTGCCTGTGGGCAGGGGGTAAGCTGGCCAGGCTCACCCCTTCCCCCAGGCAATATAGGGTGTTCCAATTTCCCCTTTCGTCCGAGTGATTCTGCTTGCGATAAGATAATGCAACAGACGTCCTGGCGCCAGGTGTCTTTGCGCAACGTTTCTCTGTTCCCCCCTAAGGCATTATAGGGTGCTATATACTGACCCCCCACCCTGAAACCAAGATAAGCGTTCTGCTCGCCGATCTAACGGCCCACATTAGCATACTGGCTTCCTTTATGTGCCCGAGTTATTTATTAACGTGCTCGTGCAGTCCAGTAACAATCAGGGTGAATCATGGACGATTGATCTGAATTTCAGGATGATTCGCCCACACGCGACCAGAATCAATCCACAATTACAACTTTTTAGAATATTACAGGATTAATTCCATATCACGTGGGTGACGTAATCGTCCGCAAATTCATCCTAATACACCAAGGTAAATTGGACTTAACAAATTACCCAAAGGTTTGTGCATGTGCAGCAACTGGTGGTTCTAATTGTGGTTGATTATGAAAAAACCACGGCTCAAAGCAGATTTTATTTTTAATCTCAAGAGGTTTTACTGCTAAGTATCATGAGTGCTGACTAACACCACTGCTGCTGAGTGTATATATGGAGAAAATGAGAACATGAGTCTTCTGATTTGTCACTGCAGCCACACAGGGTTTCCTGGAACCTTGTTTAATAGGGCATTTCTGTGTGTGATTGGTGGGTGGGGGCGTGTCCTCTCTGAGGGGCAGGATGATACAAAGAGACTCAAACTGAGAGCTCAGAGGTGAAGGTCGGCGTCTCAGATTTGCTCTGAGGAGAGTTGGTTTGTCCTGATGAAGATGGAGGTCTGCGTGTTCATCACTCTGATCCCTGATCCTGCTCACCACAGCCAGTAAGTGCCATGCTCTGCCTCCAGTGGTCCTTTGGCAACCAGAGGTAAGGGTAAAATTCTTTAAAGATAATCAACAGTCAGAGATGCTATAAAGAGATTTGTCAGTATGGCACACATTTAGTGAAAATATGATTAAATTAATAGAATAGTTTTCTGTTGTTTGTTGTTTGCTGTTGGCTTTGAATCAGCTCAAATGTAACCGTGTAAGGATACAAATATCAATAAGCAGAAGTGGAGATGTTATACTCAGGTGACACGAGACACAGATCACAGTCCCAGGGCATGTGAGTGAATCCCCACACAAAAGGACAGAACAAATACACAGCTTTGACAAGTTAATTATAAATGTTAATTATTTCACTGAAAGAAAATCATTCATTTTACACCATATTCAGTAAAAATTATCTGTACCTACAAAAACAGGAATACAAATGGAATTACAGTAACATTTTCTTGTGACCTTTTGCTGTATGGAACAGGCCCCAGTCTCCTTATACGACCCTGTACTTGACAGGCAGGTAACAGGTGGCTGGATGGGTGGATATATCTGATATAATTATCATGGCCACCTTAACAGATTATCACTGTTTAATCTGATCACATGTATTATATAGCAATTTTTACCGCTTCTGTTTATACATGTGTGTAACATGTATTCTATTTCTGAAGCTGTCATTTAGCTGGAACACTTGTCTCAATATCTCTGTGAGTCATGGGACTCCATCATAGGGCAGAACTGCACTGTTGTTATGATAATGTGAGCTCACTGAAGGACCCAGAGCCGCACAAACAGAAGGAGAGCAGGCAGCTTCTCTCCTGGCAGAGCAGGAGCTGTGAGGGGGCAGAACGACCTTTAGAGACTCATGCTGCTCACACTGACATCCAGTGGCAAGAAATAGTATTGCTTCTGGAAATCTGTGTATGTAAGTCAATATACAGCGTAGTATACGGGAGTAAACAAATAGATACAAATTTGCCACAAGATTTAAATTTAAAGCTCTTAACTGCTGAAACTTCAGCTTTACTAACCAGCTTTGCAGAATGTACTGTATTTCCGTCTTTCTGATGCATAAAAAGCAGATTAAAATAGACGCATGTGAATACAAACTTCCGTGGTTTCATTCCGTAGCAGGTATGTAGCTGTGATCCACTCAGAAACCACACGGGGGTCTTACACATACAGTCAAGATCTCAGGACGAGGGGAGATGCACTCAATATGAAATGAAGGAAGGTGATGGAACTGATAGCCAGACCACAGAAAGACTGAACTCCATCACAACATCCGCCTGTGCCACAATCTGCCTGCTACCTTTAGTGTTCCACTGCTGCAATCTGGAATAAAATCAAAGGGATTTATTAGCGAGTGACACCCACACTCTGACAAGTTAGCGAGCAGCCTGCTCACTATTTTAAATTTATCATAACTGAAATCTGCAGGTGGATGGCAGCAAATGGATGTTTTTTCCACCTCCCCATTTATCTGTGTCAGAAAGAAAACCAACATGTAAATACAGATCATGTGTTATTAATGAATAAAGGGGTAAACAGAAGAAAACTGTGCTAATTACTTTGTTCATATCACTGTGCATATCATGGGAATTTCAGTGACCTCTAAGTTTTCCCATCTTCCTGATCCTCTAAATGTATCGTAACACTCAGGAATTTTCAGGACGCTTTCTGGTTATCAGCCCCATTTTGCTGAGAGCTGTAATGACAGAGTTATTGTTACATGGACACTGAAGGATTTTATCTATGATTTATATAAAACATTGAAATAAATGGAATGTTTCAGTCTTATGTCTAATCTGTTAAACAGCATTTATAATGGCACAGTTTATAAACACCTGAAATAGAAATGCTGTCTACTTGTACTGGGTAAGTCTGCCTCTTAGTCCTGCTGTCTTTACAGTAGAATCTTCTGGCTAAATAGACCTATTGCATATTGCTGCCATCTGCTGGAATTAATGGGGAACAGAACATAAAATAACTAAACACTATCTTCTCATCCATTGGTGTCACTAGTTGATATGACCAGCAGGTTTATGAACAAGTTTTTATGAACATATTTTACTTATAACAAACACAAAAATTATAAACAGCAAATAAATCAAAAACAGTAATGACCCCCTCAGCCCACCCCAGGCAGCCCTGGAATCCCTGCACCCCAGACCAGCTCCCCCAAAGACGTCACATAAGCAGACATCCATAAAATATGAGTTACATCCAGAGAGAGAGATAACTAAGGACAGTCCCTTGATTTATATAACAGATAAAGACCTGATAACAGCAGCAGCCTCTTCCCAAAACTCAAAATTTCAAGTGAACAGGAGAACATTCAAACAGACTGTGCTTCTACATACTGAAGGCATTTTAAAGAATGAAGTTATTTTAGACAATCTGTGATTCAATTCATGGAAAGGGTAGTTAATTCCTTGAGCTTAGAGAAAACCTTAAAGGAAACTAAAGAATGAGGGAAGGTTACATGAGGCTAATTCACATGGAACATAAACTGTTTCTACAGCACCCTCTGGTGGCCACATTCATTAACTGCAGACTGCGCTGCAGATGTGTTGTTTTTGTACCACCCTAAAAATCCTAAGTGAACAAAGCCGTACTACATTTCAATAATTCTCAAGGTTTGTGGTATCATTCCACACTAAATGGGAATTGAAAATGTATTATGAGTAAGCCATTGATACGGGATACAATGTGAATCTGTTTAAGGATACAAAGCTTTTCCATCCATCCATCTTACAGATATTTACCCTGGATTTGGACATGTGGGTGAACTGAAGATACTACTGTGTTATTTACAGACACTCATCTTTATCTGTTATTTTTGCTAATAGTTATCATACAACAGTGCCAGGATGTGTACCTGCATCTGGATGAAGATCTGGGTCTTTTCCAGACTCAGCAAAAGTTGTCTTGCTAATCCCAAGTGGCCTAGTTAAGTCTTATTTAGTTATTTAAATCAGTGTTTCCCCATCTGTTTATGACCCCTTGTGGTCCTTTGTTTTTGTAGTATTGTTTTGTCAATTAATCCCGCATTTCTTGGAGCCATAAGTGGATCGTCACCTTTTTTCCATCTGCACCCTGCCACACCGTGACAGCTGTGGTGTGAGGATAGACTGCACTGCTGTGCCCTCGGCTGAGGTGGGTGAGTGTTCACGATCTGGCTGACAGGACGTCTCAGTCAGGGAAGAAGTGGGGTGGTGGTTGTTATGTCGGGCATTGCTACGACAATGCCGTGTTCAGTTCATGGTTTTTTTCCTGATTAAAACGGGTTCACTCCGACAAAAGTCTCGTCTGGTTTTGTCTGCCGCCAGAACATAACATTGGCGACGAGGATGGCTGACTGTTCGCTGCCCCCACCCTTCCCCTTTCTTGCTTTACCTGGCGAACCGCCCGTGCTGTGGAATCGCTGGATATCCTCGTTTGAAACGTACCTCCTTGCTGCCGGCTTGGGCAGAGGGACAGCGCGTGTTCGGAACTTTTGCTACAACTACCAGGTATGAGGAGGTGGTGTCACTACTTGGGGACCATTTCGCTGCCCCGCAGAGCGCTCTTCTCCGTCGCATTTTATTCAGGCGCCGACACCAACGAGCGGGGGAGTCGGTTTCTCAGTACGTGGCCGATTTACGAGGCTTAGCAAGCATATGCAAATTCGGAGCGCTACAAGGTGAAATGGTTCGGGACCAACTCATTTTACACGAACTGTGATCAGATTAGGGACAAGCTGTTGCTTGAAAATGACGACCTGACTCTAGCTCAGGCTCTCATGATAGAGCTGCAGGTCGAGTCTGCATTGGAATGCGCAGCCAATCTGTCTTTTCCCACCTCGTTGTTGCCGAGTGATCAGCCACTGGATACAACCCAGCCTCAATCAATGACTTTCCCCGCCAGTGCTGTTAGCAGCTCAGATAGTGTCCAAGTAGCCTCACAACCTTATAATCGCTCACAACAATCATGTGGGAACTGTGGCTCCTCCACACACAATTCGCGAGCACAAATCTGTCCTGCCCGCGGGAAACTTTGCTCCAACTGTGGGAAGCTTAATCACTTCCGTAAAGTCTGTAGGTCTGCCCCAGCCAGAGCCCGGCAACATCCAGCTGCACCTACGCCTGCAACGGTAATTCATAATGTCCACTCGGGACAAGCGTCGCTCAAAACATGTTCATTAACAGTAGACGACATCACCTTACCCCTCCTCCTTGACACAGGAGCAACAGTTTCACTGCTGAATTTTGCAACTTGGAAATGCTTTTTCTCCCACAGGCCATTACAACCAGCCTCCACGACCCTGTGCGGCTATGGTAATGCTGAAATTGATATTCTGGGCTCTCTTCAGCTGCCTGTGAGGTATGGAGACAAAACCCTGCCGACATTCACATTCCACGTGTCACGTCATAGGGCCAATCTTCTTGGCCTTGACCTCTTCAACGGTCTAGGTTTCACCCTGTTACATGTGACGGGTTCGGAGATCCATGCGGTTACTAACCCTTGGCTGCAACAGTGGCCTGCTGTATTCAGTGGGCTGGGCTGCCTTACCGCCTTCACCCACCAACCCCTGGTGGACCCAACAGTAACACCTATTATGCAGCCTCTCCGTCGCTCTCCTCTGGCCCTGTGTGATGACATCTCTGCTGAGTTACAGCGCATGCTTGATGATGGCATAATTGAGCAGGTGAACGCTTCCCCTTGGATTTCCAATTTGGTTATGGCTAGGAAGAAGAATGGGGGGTTACGCATCTGCATAGACCTCAGAGCGGTCAACAAAACTATAATACCAGACAGATACCCATTGCCGACCACAGAGGAGCTCACCTCCCAGTTTCATGGGTCCACCATTTTTTCTAAACTGGACCTCCGCCAGGGCTACCTCCAGGTACACCCTGACAGCCGCAACCTCACCACCTTCATTACCCATAAAGGGGTCTTCCGCTACAAGCGCATGGCTTTTGGCTTGAGTTCAGCTCCAAGTTGTTTCCAGAAGATTATGGGCTCCATCTTGGCTGGAATCCCGGGCGTGGCCGTTTACTTAGACGACATCGTTGTCCATGGCACCACCACCTCAGTTCATGACAAATGCCTCAACAGCGTCACCTCACACTAAATGGGGAAAAATGTGTTTTTGGGGCCTCAGCCATCGAGTATGTGGGGTTCCACCTCTCTGCTGAAGGCATATGCCCACTTCACTCCAACACGGAAGCCATCCTTCGAGTCCCGGATCCCAGTTCGCCTGCCCAGGTTGCCTCCTTCTTGGGCATGACGGCATATTTTTACCGCAGTATTCTGACACCACTGCGCCACTGCACAAACTGTTGAGAGCCCTGGATCTGGACGCCCACCTGCTCTGATGCAGTGCACCGCCTGAAGTCGCAGCTCACCTCGCCACCGATCTTGGCACATTTTAACCCAGCCAGCCCTACCTTCTTCACCTGTGACGCCTCCGTCTTTGCCGTCAGTGCCGTGATGTCCCAGCTTCAGGGGGGAGTGGAAAGACCAATTGCTTTTGCTTCCCGAGCGCTAAGTCCAACAGAACAGAAGTATTCCTTAGGGGAGCATGAGGCCTTGGCATGCCTCTGGGCCTGTGAACGCTGGCACATATACCTCTACGGACGTAAATTTACATTGAGGACAGACCACCAAGCACTCGCCACCCACACTCCAGGTCTCAGCCCCTCGCAAGACCAAGAAGAGCATGACCTCGTCCAACTTCTCCACACTCCCCTTCAGGAGACAGTGTCACTGAAAGAGCTCCAGGATGCCTCAGCAGCTGACCCTGTCCTCTCCTCTGTTTCACTGTTCATCAAACAAGGCTGGCCTACAAAGGTGTCGGATGAGCTGTCCCCCTACTTCAGGATCCGTGAGGAGCTGGCATGCTGGAACAGCACGTGTGTCACCAGAGGGCTCTGCACTGTGGTCCCGAGTGTTCTCCATGAGCGTGTCCTCACTATGGCACACGAGGGCCACTTGGGCATAGTCAGGCTCAAACAATGATGCCGGGACCCTGTGTGGTGGCCAGGGATCGACAGGGACATCGAGACCCTGGTCAAGGATTGCACTGTTTGTCTTCTCAGTGGAAAGACCCGGACCCCAGCCTCGCCCCCGCCAATGCAGCCCCTGGACTGGCCGTCCCGACCCTGGGAGCACCTCCAACTCGACATCTGCGGCGAGCTGCATGGGGTACCACACCACCAGCGGTTTCTTGTCGTGATCTATGACCTCCACTCTAAGTGGCCAGAGGTGACACCTGTGGGCTCCGTCACAGCCAAGGTGTTGATTGATATTTTAGACTCCCTGTTCTCACGATGGGGTTTGCCTGCGAAAATCACTACCGATAATGGGCCTCAAATGGTCTCGCACGAATTGTCCTCCTACCTGGGAGAGAAAGGGATCCTCCATATCCGCACAGCTTTTTACAACCCAGCTGACAATGGGGGGGTCGAACGACTCAACCAGTTTCTAAAGAATGGAATCAGGGCACACCTCGCTCAAGGGTGCACATTCAGTACCAGCCTCCTCCAGACACTGGTACACTATTGTGCCACCCCACACACCACCACCGGAGTCTCCCCAGCGTCCCTGATGTTGGGACAGGAGATTCAGCTACCTTTGGATAGGCTTCGCCCTGCTCTGGCCCACGCTCCAGCTCACCCAGTTCATGCCACAGTTGATGCACGCCAGAGCCAGATGAAGGACCGGTTCAACTGAACACGACGAGCCAGGCCCCCAGCTGTTGCCGCTTATGACTGGGTCAGGGTCCGACGGTCCCACTGTGACAATAAACTACAGTCGTTCTGGTCAGATCCTGTCCAGGTCAGCCGACAGCTCGGTCCAGCCACGTTCAAGCTCATGGATGGCACGCGCTGGCACGCTAGCCGCCTGCACAAGGTACGGGCCCCCCTTGGGCCAGGATTGTGTGCAGCCCAACCGACCTCACGGGTTGACACCTCCTCGGCAGCTTGACGCCCCGGTCCCTCCTGTCCAGTTGGGAAACAGGGAGCCAGACCTGGAGGCTAGTCCTGCATTTGTGCCCCAACCAGTCCGTTCCCATCGCCGACCTGTACGCCTACATGACTTTGTGACTGAATATCACACTTAGGCTTGTGTGGGGGGAAATATTATGTCGGGCATTACTACGACAATGCCGTGTTCAGATCCTTTTTACGTTTTACGGAGGTGAAGTTAGTGGTTTTTTTCCTGATTAAAACGGGTTTGCTCCGACAAAAGTCTCGTCTGGTTTTGTCTGCCGCCAGAACATAGCAGTGGTGTCTGCATCTTTGTCAATAAGCGGTGCTGCACGAATATTAAAGTACACCGCACTGTTTGTACTCCTGACGTGGAGATGCTGACTCTATCTGTACGACCCTTCTACCTTCCGCGGGAATTCCCTACTGTAGTTATTATCTCTGTCTACATCCCACCAAGCGCCAACACCAAGGCGGCAGCGGAGATAGTGGCTGAGGACGCCAGCTCCATGATGGCAAAATATCCTGACACCCCGGTGTTTACTGCGGGTGATTTTAACAACTGTAAACTCAACGCTGTTTTGCCATCTTTATATCAGTATGTGGATATTCCCACTAGGAAGCTTAATACTCTGGACTTATGTTACGGTAACATCTCAGACGCCTTCATCACACGTGTACATCCTCCACTCGGCCACTATGACCACAATATTGTTTTCCTGCTACCTCACTACAAACCAGAACTGAAGCGCATCAAACCACATGTGCACCACGCCACCCTCTGGTCAGAGGACACAATTACATGACTACAGAGTTCATTTACATGTACAGATTGGGAGATTTTGCAGGGTGATCTGAACCATAAAGTTTCTGTAATTACGGACTACATCAAGTTTTGTATTCATTCCACTATTCCCACTTGAACTGTCAGTAGATATCCTAACTCCAAACCCTGGATCACTTCCTATATTAAGCACAGCTTGAAGGAAAAACACAAAGCATTTCTACGCGAGGACTGATCTTCTGTAAAGTCACTTAATAGTAAAGAATGAGATAATCCATGCCAAACTCAAATATAAGGATAGACTGGAGCAGGAGTTCAGTACAATGAACACCAAACAAGCCTTCCATAAAGTAAAGTTACTCACTGGTCAAATACCCTGCCATGACCTTTATCCCACAGGCACTGATCTTACCACCTTTGCTGACTCCTTAAACTCCTTCTATACACAGTTCAACAACCAGGACTACTCTGCTGTTTGTGAGCTGCTCAATGCTCTTCCCTCTGATGAGCCTACACACCCTCCCTTTACTGTAGAGGATGTGAGGCAGCAGCTGAGCAGATGCAAAGCTGGCAAGGCAGCTGGGTCTGATGGTATACCAGCTAAAGTACTGAAGCTATGCGCCACAGAACTAGCTCCCATCCTCCAATCCATCTTCTGGGACTCATATAGATTGGCAACCATTCCTACAATTTGGAAAACGTCTACCATCGTCCCGGTACCTAAGAAACCTCG
>JAODJU010004500.1:0-11400 GCA_026776725.1 Gnathonemus echidnorhynchus
CCGATACCCTGACGTCTGCGCCTTTGTCTCCGTTCCGTCCCCGCTCAGCACAACAATATTATTATAATTAAACGTATCAATGGTTAATTATTAATATTAAAATAATTAATAAGAAATCTTTATTTTTAAATGTATTTTATTATATAATGATAATTACTGTTACTATCATTGTCTAAATGTATTTTTACTGTCTAAATATATGTATTCAGCTACTGTAAGCATGCACAATGCTATCACAGCAAATGCGTGGCTGAGACTGAAGCGTTACCCTTTGTTTCTGCTGAGAGACGTGTGCGTACAAGTTATTTTAGGTAAGCCTTCACGGTTTGACTTCTGAGATTCAGATCGAGCTCTAAGTAATTTTTTTTCCGAACTGGTTGGTTCGACTTTTAAGAAATTTGAGTTATATATAATGAGTTCAAGAACTGAGGTACTCAGTTATTATTTAGTAGTAGTACCTGTACGTACTGGGTACAGGTATTCAATCAATTAAAAATTACGTAAAGACGTACAGAAATAATAAGTTGTATATAAAATACATGTGTGTGCTAACCATGAAAAAGAGAGAGCGAGCAAAAATATAGAAACAAAAATATTTAAGCACAATAAAAAACAGTAGTATGGGTACTCAGCAATGATGAGTATTAATTTAAGATAATGATGATTATGAATTAGCTGTGCAGTACTGTGAAATTATGAAAATGTTATGTATTGCTGGGGCACAGATCAGGGAAGCAGCACAGGAGCCAGGGAGTGGGGTGAACACAGGATTTAATACGGGTAAAGCACTCAAGACCATCTAACTACAACACAACGTCAAAGACTGGACGGGGAAATATACTTAAACGCAGACGTAAATACACAAGACTAATTACAGCAACTCGAAACAGCTGATCACATGGGGATTCCACACATGAGGTAGATGAGGGGGTGTGGCACACAGGAGGAGGGGATGAGCAGGTCATGACAGTTCCAAAGGGAATAAACTTTGCGAATGGGATTTGCATCTTGTAAAGGTACAGTACAGTATGTACATAAAAAGGAACGTTTCCATAAGAAAGCCACGTTTTTTTAAGGGATTTATATCGTATGTCTTGAACTTTCCCCAAAAACACAGTAGAACCTTCATTAACTGTCTTGCCAATTTTGCACTTAAAAGCATGAAAACATAAATTTCTAAGAAAATTAAACATAAACACACATGCGACTGTGTTGTTTGGTATCATTGTGTGCACCACACTGAACATAGACCAGAGAAAGCAAAGGAGAGAGCTGTCTGAGAAGCTAAGAAAGAAGATTATAGATAACCATGTTAAAGGTAAAGGTTATAAGACCATCAAGCAGCTTCACGTTCCTGTTACCACAGTTGTCAATATTATTATAAAGTATAAGGTTCATGAGACTGTAGCAAACCTCTCAGGACGTGGACGCAAGAGGAAATGTAACCCCATTTTGATCAGAAGGATAGTGCAGATGGTAGAAAAAGAGCCAAGGAAACCATCCAAAACCATTCAAGCTGAGCTCCAAGGTCAAGATATGTCACTTTCTGATTGCACAATCCGTCTCATTTTGAACAATAATGGGCTCCATGAAAGAAGACCCAGGAGGGCTCCACTATTGACAAAAAAACATGAAATAGCCACAGTGGAATTCACCAAAATGCATGTTGATAAGCCCCAAAGTTTCTGGGAGAAACTGTGTCCTTTGGACTGATGAGGCAAAACTGGAGCTTTTTGTCCAGTCACATCAGCTCTATGTTTACAGAAGCAAATATGAAGCTTTAAAACAAAAGAACACCATGCCTACTATGAAACATGGAGGGAGCGCTGTTTTGTTTTGGGGCTGCTTTGCTATATCTGGCACAGAGAACCTTGAATCTGTGCAAGGCACAATGAAGTCTCAAGACTACCAAGGCATCCTGGAGCAAAACATACTGCCCAGTGTCAGAAAGCTCAGCCTTAACCGCAGGTCAAGGGTCCTCCAACAGGATAATGACCCAAAACATACAGGTAAAAGCACTCAAGAATGGCTGAAAAACAAAACATCGGACTATTCTTAAATGGCCCTCCATGAGCCCAGATCTTAATCCTATTGAAGATCTATGGAAAGTTCTTAAAATTGTGGTGTGGAGACGCTACCCTTCAAACCTGAGACAGCTTGAGCAGTTTTCTCAAGAAGAGTGGGCCTAACTACCTGCTGGCAAATGCAGACGTCTCATTGTGAAGTACAGAGATCACTCTTTGGCAGTGATTGCTGAAAAAGGTGGTGCAACAAAATATTAAATTAAGGGAACTGTGATGAAATACAACCAGAGATGAGGCAGACCCCGGAATGCAGGAGAATGGTTCTCTTAATAGAAAACCAGGTGCACCAAAAGACAGAGGGAAGAGACAAGCAGATTTGGTTTGATCGCGGAAGGTCGGAAGCTGGGTTGTTCGGTCCTACAAATACAGACGAGATGAGAAGACGATGGGACAGACAGGAGAATTAAGGTAGACCAGGGCGATGGAGCAGGGAAGGCAAGCGGGGCAGGCAGGATCGGGCAGGCAGGCAGGGATGACCGGGGAAGCAGGGCAGGCAGGACAGCAGGATATGAGAAGGCAGGCGAGACAGGAGGGCAAGAGACAAGACAGAGAAGTGCTCAGTACGTGGCATATGCATGGCAACAATACTTCGCAAGTACTGGGTGCTTGCGTTGGGGTTAAGTAGCTTGTTTAGATTGCAGTAATTATTGGTTGCTGTGCAGCCCCGCCCCTGGAAGCGTGACAGGTACCATCGTTTTTGTCTGTGCGATTTTCATTTGTTTAATTATATGAAATATTCAACTGAATCAATAATCAAAAGCAAAGTCTGATTTGTGTTAAATATCAAATAAACAATAAGGGAAGAAAGAAACAAAGAAAGAAAAATAAAGAAAAGGAATAGACTGTGATCAGGCCTTCACTGAATCAGTTCTCTACGCTGGGCTGTGTAGGGTGGCAGATTTTTTTCAGTATTCCACATTGTTCTGTTTAGGATATTCTGTTTGTGTACTGTAGTATATATTTATCATGTTATAATTAGAATAATTAGGATAACACTTCCATTAGAAAATCATAATAAGCCCACAGTTACTTTTTCCTATATTACTGTACCATGCCCGGGCGGGGGTTGGACAGCCAAGTGACCTTGGACCCCCAGATGTTTTTTTTTCTCCCCAGTTGGGAGTTTTTGGTTCCTCTGCTCCATTGTCATCTGACTTTATTTCTCTCATTTCCCTTTCTCTCATTTCTCCTTTTCCCTGTTTTTGTATTGTTCACTCTTAATGATGTTGTAATGTAACACAACACACCCATATAAAGCACCTTGGGGAGACACTGTTATGAAAGGCACTATATAAAAATAAACTATACTGAATCAACAAGAAAGAGCATGTGTCAAATGACCTGTAATCTCTAATGATCTGTGAGTATAGTGAGTGTTCCTTCCCCACACACTGCCAGAGTGCCAGCTCACTTGTTAGCATTGGGGTTGACCTGCCCGCGGATGGTGATCAGCATCCTGTCATACACTCCTCTCGGGAGGTCGATGTGGTATGGCACTGCCTGTATGAGAGAAAAAGAGAGGACTGCCAATCTAACTGCTGCTTCATACATTAACTGTTAAGCATAACAAGATACAGTTGTGTCACATACATGTAAAACATGAGCTAATATAACAATAAAGACTGTTCACCTTAATGTCAACATCATCACTAAAATCTCACACAAACTCATACATGGCCCAGATTTACAAATACACTCCTTCCCCAAATTTTGCGCTTTGAAAGGCAACTCCAACAAATGCCTATGCAATATGACCAGGTGCAAAATTTACTGCGCAACGCCTGTCCACCATTAACTTTTCCCTATGCATCTTTAGTAAATCCTGACAGTACAATTTTAACTCAAAAGGACGGTTTGTGCTGGCACAAACCATTAGCAAGTCTGACCCTAAATATGTTGAAATAGGAAAATGCTTATTAACATTATTTGATAATTAATATGACAGTCATGAAGGTTATAAGGTATAGAATTGATGACTTTGAAATGCATAACAGACCATGGAGATGCTTGATAACATGTGGATACACTGTTGCTGATACTGCTGATAATAGCACATAAATCATGAGTGCATTTAATGCTGACTTGCCAGTGTGCCCTCATGTTGCTGCCAAGTCATTGCTAGCCCAGCCCTACTAGGGGCTATTTCCTGTGCAAAGTGATATGATTAATTACTGCCTGATGGAGATTGTGACCAAGAGCAGGGTTTCTCACCAATGGTGCAATGGGTGGGCAGGGCCAGGGCTGGGATGGAGTGGATGGAGTGGATGGGGTCTGGCCGGGCCATCCGGGTTGGCCAGGGTGCAGGGCGGGTATGGCTGGCTGAGTGGGCCAACTGGACTGTCCTTGCCAGCCAGGTACAACAGGTGGGTTTGGCTGCTCTGGGCAGAGCACCTGGCCTGGTTGTCCAGCTGATTGTCCTGGGTTTCCAGGCCAACTGGGGGCAGTAGATGAGGTTGGTTGCCCAGGAAAATAGGGGAAGTTTGGCTGCGCTGGTTGTTCTCCAGGCCAGCATGGTTGGCTTGGCTCTCCAGACCACATTGTCCCAGAAGAAGATTGAGTTTTTTGGCCCGTCCAGGAATTGTTCACTGATTGGCAGTTACTAATAGCCTCAGAAAGCTGTGAGGGATGGGGGAGGACCAGAATCAGCCACACACACAATAACAAGTTACCTATTAACACTAATGCTCAGCACAAACAGGCCTACTCACACACACTAATGGGTTACCTACTGACCAGGGCCGTAGCCAGGATTTGAAAAATAGTGAGGTCCGGGACCCTAGGGTGGGCGGTGGGTCTCATCAATCACATTATCGATTTGATTTTTTTTTTTAAGTAATTAGTAATGTGAAACATTAGTTAGCCTAAGTTTTTATTCAGGTTAATATTCAGTGGCAATTTTTATTTTAAACTCTTAAAAAATTACTGAAGTCTGGATCACGGTGACCTCATAGTTGGATACAGCCTTGCTGCTGATGCTAATGCACAGCTCAGACAGTGTCGTGACCGATCGTGGTGCACGGAGCGGGGAAGCAGGAGAGGAACAATTTGGATGGGGTAAAATAGGATTTAATAGAAAAAGGGAGCAGGGACATGGAACAGGTAAAGACATGCAGCACTACACAGTTAGACTTCAATGACAGACCTAAGGAAACATACTTGAACATGGACTGAAATACACAGGACTCAATGGAAAAAACAGGAAACAGCTGGTAACAATCAGGATTTCACACAAGGTTAATGAGGGGGTGTGGCACACAGGAGGATCGGACGAGCAGGACATGACAGAATCCCCCCCCAAAAGGCACGCACTCTAGGCATGCCCCAAGGGGAGTGAAGGACGAGACTGGGAACCGCACAGGACCTGGGAAAACAAAACCAAGAACAGTAACAGGACATCGGGAACAGGACGGACAAACAGAACAGGCACAGGGACAACAGGCCAGACAACCACTGACAAACCACAGGGAAGGCAAACAGGCACAGGGACACTAAGCAAGGAAACACAGGGGGAACACCAACAGGAGGAACAAAGGGACTAGGAGTGAACGAAGGCAAAACAGAGGGACAAGAAGCAGAAACAGGAGGCCAGAAGGTAAAGGACAGGGGACAACAAGTCAGAGCCGGAGGGACCCTCGGCAAGTGCAAAGTGGGAGCAGGAGGGAATGTCGGAGGGGGCAAGGAGGAAGGCAGAGGGACTGACGAAGGAGGCGAGTAGGAAGAGAAGGGGAAGGTGGCGGAGGGGAGGAGGAAGCAGGAGCCACCACAGGTGAAGGCACTGCTACAGCCGACGAGTCGGAGCAGGGAGTCCCGCAGGTGACCGATGAGGCGGCCGAGGTGGGACCATAGTCGGCCGACGAGGTGCTGCAGGAGGGACCAAAGGCGGCCTCCGCGCCGAAACCTGGGGAACCGCAGGCAACCGCCGAACCGAAGCCAGAGGACCTGGAGGCAATTGCTGAGCAGAAGCCCGGAGGACCGAGGGTGAGCCAGGGTGCAGGGCGGGCGGGACACGACCCCGGCGTAGGTGTCCTCTCCCCTTCCAGAAGACTGAAAGGTGGGGACTCGGCCGGGATCTGCCCTGCTGTGGAGGTTTTAGAGGGGTTACTCCCCTGGAGGGGTCCAGTGGGACCACCAGGGAAACCCCTGAGGGGTCCCATTTGAGCTCCTCCTCCTCCAAGGGAGAAGGAGCAGTGGTTGTGCAGTCCAGAACCTCCTCCGGGATAGGAACTGGGGGCCTGGGAGCTGGTGGTGCACGAACTGGGACAGGAACTGGGGGGGACTGGAGCTGGAGGGACAGGAACCGGAGGCACTGGGGACAGGTCTGGAACAGGCAGAGCAGGAACCTCTGGGGCCAGGTTAGGGACCGGGACTGGAACTCCACAGGGTGGTGCGTCAGCTGCCGGGACTGGAACCCCGCAGGATGGCACATCAACCGCTGGAACTGGAACCCCACAGGACAGCGCATCAGCCGCCGGGACTGGAACCTGGCTGAGTGGTGCGTCAGCCGCTGTGACTGGAACCCCACAGGGTGGTGCATCAGCTGCTGGGACTAGAACCCCTCAGGGTGGCGCGTCTGGCAGGGAATCACGGAGGGCAGAGCAGGGGTTTGCGCCTTGGCAGTGGTTGTCGCCCATTTAGGGATCCTGGGGACCCACAGGGACCTCGTTTGCTTGGTGCACATCACCAGGCAGGGACATCTCTTCCAGGATGTCCTGTTAGCTAGGGCTTGGGCAGCTGGATCCTCCCGGATCTCAGGCTGCCGTAGCCAGTAGAGCACTTCATCGGTGTGGTCGAGATATTCTTTGTCGGTGAGGACGGAAGCCTTTTCATCACCGTTTCTAGGCGTCTTCTTTTGGAGGTCTGTCATTTTGTCATGACCGATCGTGGTGCACGGAGCGGGGAAGCAGGAGAGGAACAGGTTGGATGGGGTAACACAGGATTTAATAGAAAAAGGGAGCAGGGACATGGAACAGGTAAAGACATGCAGCACTACACAGTTAGACTTCAATGACAGACCTCAGGAAACATGCTTGAACACGGACTGAAATACACAGGACTCAATGGAAAAAACAGGAAACAACTGGTAACAATCAGGATTTCACACAAAGTTAATGAGGGGGCGTGGCACACAGGAGGATCAGACGAGCAGGGCATGACAGACAGGCCAGCTCACACACAGTAATGGGTTACCTACTGATGGTAATGCTTAGCACAAACAGACCAAAACTCACTAAGCCCACAGAATTTTTTTAAACATTTAAAAAAAAGCAGACTGAATGAGTTTTGTGAATTTGCTCTTCAAATGTATTCCTAACTTTTTGGTGACTTAGTACTGATGACCACAATCTATAACCTAAGAACAATCCATCCATCCATCCATCTTCTAATCCTGGACTGGTCCATCACAAGCCACATGCAAAATTGCACTAGGGGCAATTAAGCAACACCAATTAGTTTAACTACTCTTCTTCAAGACAACAGGAGGAATTCAATACACCCAGAGAAAACCCACACACCACACAGAGAGAACATGCAAACTCCACACACAGGGCAGGATCTGAACCCACACCCAGGCAAGTGGTGACAGCACTACCCACCAAGCCCCGTGCCACCCCCAGAAGCAGCTGCAAATCAAAAACAAGCAAAGTAGATGAAGTTAGAAAAAGACATTTTTCTTTATCTCACGTACAGAGACACATTAATATCTACAACAAGAAGTACAGACAGACATACTGGTAACACTTTACTTGAGGGGGCGCAAATACTTAGTAACTCAGTTACCAATGAAGTACTAACGAAATTAGACATAGTTGATGAAACATGTACGGATTGAGACGCATCTCCCCTTCCAAACAATAACCCCTCCATCCCTCCTCCTCTCCACTTGCCACTTCCAGTAAGCCATCAGTTCACCTCAGTACAGGCAAAGTGCTTATAAATTGTTATTGTTTTTCATGTGTACTACTTTTAGATTGATTGTTAATGCTTTTATCATTAGTTAGGTAGGTAAATAGCTTTAAATAGACATTAAAACATAAATAGACATTGAAATAGACATCATTTGGGGGTCTGGAAAAGATTAAATTAATTTACATTATTTCTTATGGGGAAATTTTACTTGGACCGTGACCAAATCACAACTCAACCAGCCTTCTGGAATTAATTAAGTTTGTGTTCCAAGGAACCACTGTATATAGCAACAAAGGTAACACTTTACTTGAGGACACAAATAATGTAGTAGAACATGCTTATTTAATGCATTAAATAATCAGTAATTAAGTGTTACTTATGCACTGATTCCATTCTTGTTCACCAGTAATCAAGTTACTTATGCACTATTCCATTCTTGTTCACCAGTAATCAATCATGACAGTTATTATTAGTTAAGTTAGTTAATTAACTGACAGTTCCTGTATGGAATACATGAACTATCATAATTTATTAATGATAAACTAACACTTATTTAATGATTAATTAATGCATTAAGTAAATGTGTATTATGACATGATTTGTGTCCCCTCAAGTAACACATTACTGTAACAAATATAGTAACTGCTTAAGATAAAAGATTCATTAAAGGGGCCCTATTATGTGTTTCCCTTTCCTTTAGTGTGTTATGTATCTGTATGTGCATGTAAATGGTTTGTTAAGTCTTAAGGTCCAAAGTACATGCCAAAGGGAATAACTCTCACCACAGAAACCCCTCGTTGGAATTCCATGACATGGTGAGGTCACCACATAACACAATCCTTATTGGCTGCCTACTTTATCGTTCTGTCTGTAGCAGGGGTGGAAAGTTCAGGTCCAGAAATTGCAAATCGAAGGTTTTGTTTCTACTGACCAGTAGAGTATTCTGTGACTGTGACTCTTTATACTCAGTTAGTTGAAGAAACAAAACCTTGGTCTGAATTTGTATTGTACTTTCTGGACCTGAACTTTCCACCCCTAGTCTGCAGACTACAAGATAGGGTTGGAATACGTAGGGCAAGCTGACGAATCAGGCAAGCTGGCCAATCACAGCACAATGAGCTCTTCTGGGGTGGGGCTTAAAGCTTTAACAGAGCATTTCAGCTAGAGTGAGCAGAGATGTACAGTATGAGATTAATAATGTTAATTGAAGCATGTACATCTATTCTAGTAGACCACAAAAATAAAATTATGAACAATGAAAATGAGCATAATAGGTCCCCTTTAACAATGAATAAATATGAGATCAGTTGCATTATTCATTAATTGTTCCTTCATTAGTTCACAAAGTTTTACAAAATTAACAGATACAGTATAGTAACTGCTTGGGATAAAAAATGTGGCACGATTCATTAATGATGAACAAACATGTGATCAGTATGTAATTTAAACTTACTTTTTGTGTAATTAATAACTGTATTATTTGTGCCCCCTCAAGTAAAGAGTTACTGACAAATTTATACAAAAGAAAACAAGCAAAGTACTGACTTACATCCATCGATCTGTAAAAAGAAGTGGAGAACAGTGCATCACTTTTATATACATAGAAAGAACCCTGCAATGCAATAGGACCGTACAACAACTCAGAAGGATAAAAAGACTTTTGTCAGGTTTGGTGTCTGTTTGGCCCTGTCCTATTTGTTTGTCCCTGTTTGGCCAACAGATTTTGCTGGCCATCCTGTTCACTCTGTCTTGTAGCCCTACGTCCCTCATATGTTTCCCTGCTTTCTGGGCTGCGATGTAGCTCATGGGTTGCGTGACTGGTTCAAAAGGCAAGGCAAGGCAAGACAAGTTTATTTATACTGTATAGCACAATTCAGAAACAAGGCAATTCAAAGTGCTTTACCAAAGGCACATTCAAATAAAAGACAAAAGCTGACACCCCTCCACTTGTGGCTTCAAAGCTCTACTGAGGGTGACCTCACCTTTTATTTATTTATTTATTTTGTTTTATTCTTAGCTTTTCGATTTTACTTGTATCTGGGGGTGTTTTTCGTACGTGGATTACTCATTTAGCCGGATGTAAATGTTGACGATTTGGCATGATCCTGGATCTGCTGGTTTTACGAAACTCTTGCTGGATGTGTTGTCATAGTATTGTCATGTTCTACGTGAACAAGGATTAGATCATACACTTAATCAATGTCCGTGCATGGAAATCCCGTTCAGTTATGACCTCCCCATTCATGGATGAGTTACCAATTGCAATCGGTGCAGAAATAATAAGAAGGGAATTTCAAATTGAGAGGTTTTTGCGCGATCAGCAAGATCCTTTATTGTTGCCGGATGATATTCTTTTCGAAAGATACCGCTTCAGCCGAGATGGAATATTATATCTTAAAGGTTTATTAGCTTCGTATAGTAGAAGTCCAATTAGGTGAAGTCGGGCGCGCACAGCCACACAGACAATGTGCATTGACTTGAGATATTTTGCAAGCGGCACTCTTTGGGCCTGAAATATTTCCTTCGGGTTTTCATTTTCTTTCCTGGACACCTGCGAGTGCAGGCAATTTAAGAAGCATTTTATACCATTGCAGTTAACGTATACGCAATAAAATTACAGTTCTATAAAGAATTTTTAAAAATCACAGTAATATTCTTATTACCAAGAATTTCCAAAGGTTTTTTGTGCCTTCTTCTTATTAGCTTCAAAAGGAATGATTTATAAATATTAAAGATTTCCTACCTTTCATATGCATAAAATTAACAAACACACACACCATATATATATTAGGGCTGTCAAAATTAACGGGTTAACGTGGATTAATCCATCATCATGATTAATCTGATTAAAATTTTTAACGCAATTAACCCATCTGCAATGCAGAATGACTCAAAATCCCTAAAATCTCTCTGTCAACCCATTTCGGGCAGTTTTGATGCATTCCATTTGCCCTCGGAACTCGTATTCTGAGTCGTATTCCAGAGTTTTGAAGCTTTGAAGCTCCTGTTTCTCGGAGATCCGAGAAATATCTCAGAGCAGCACAGAGGATCCCGAGTTCGGAATCCAAGATGACTGTGCCTTTTATCAACAGAAGGGAAAGTTGTAGTTTTATACTGTTTAAGCACTAATCATTTGTGGCTCATTAAATTGGTCGCACACACTATACTGTCCAACTTATATGTGGACGTGTTGCTACGGAGTTTTATACGTAAAGCACCGCGCATAATGTGTTATCAACTGATATTGTTAACAATGGCAATTAACCGGGCTAGAATTGGATTTCATGATTAGTCGGATTATTTGTCGGATTTACGGTAGTTTGTATTGTATTAGTGAACAAAGATAAAGACCATTTAAACTGAGGTACCTTAAATCCGACAAGTTGTCCGGCTAAGCAAAAAATCTTGC